>VDFB02137365.1:1902956-2026301 GCA_007258455.2 Sequoia sempervirens | reverse complement strand
TGAGAACATATTCCAACAATATCCCCCTTTTTCATTGATTTCAAAACTTGAATTCTCAAAGATACCAATTGATCAATTCAACATTCGTACCAGTACCATCTTTACTTCTACTTATGTTGTTGCTTTCACCAATGCTTTTCTTTGACCATTTACATACTTTCTCCCCTATTAACATCAATGGAAAAGGGATCAATCCTTCTTAAATAATTCTCCCCCTTTGAAAATTTATGCAAAGGGTTTAGTTGTCCTCTAATATCCTCCTTAGACTATTCTCCATTCTTTTTCCTACATACATAAGCATTTTCTCTTCATTAGGCTTAGTACCAATTTGTAAACATTTCTTTGGTGCCCAATTTGTATTTGATACCTCTCTCAACTTTACTTATTCCAATGAGAACTTCCTCATCCTTTCTCCACTTATACTTCTTAGGTCACCATACTGTTGCATGCAACCTTTTGATTCTCTTCTCTAATCAGGTCTAATATCAATTATAGTTTTTCTGATTCATGTTATATGCTAATTGAATCACTTACTTGACACCAACTAATGATATCATGCCTTGATACTGATTATCAAATTGATACCAATTGTGAATGTGTTAACTTTACGCTATGTACCAAATGATATCTAGGACTGCATTATATCAAGTATAACACTAATTCGATACCAATGGCAGCTACTGCTTAGATATTTCTCCATACACTTATGTTTCCCTACACATGCATTTGCTTCATTTTTTTGCATAATTCTTCATTTCATCATTTATATTCTCTACAAGCCTTCAAATCATAAACAAGTTGGCCTAATTGTAAAGGCTATTCAAGTAACTTGTAAACCTAGATAGGTCAGACTTAAACATAAGGCATTGCTCCACTAAAGCTTAGATCTACATGCGGACCCCCATGAAGGTAAGCCAGGTCATATACCTCATTGAATGATGTTCCCTTAAGCTTCGTAAGACATGCAATTTCTCTATAAGTTGATTAGAATTCACTCAACACTATTAGCTCCACACTATGAAAAATAGGTATTCTTCTGCAAGTGACATCTCTTTGAAATCAAAACCAAATGCTTTAAATTTTAGATATGCTAAAGATGATTATGCCTAGATGCTAATTCCAACTCTGCAACTTCTGTCATGCAAATACAATAAAATGTGGTATTCTCCAAATTCACTTCTTTGGTGCTCTACAACTGAATGTTCATTGTGCCAACTAAGTTAAATCTTCTAGATACTCCTACATTATCTTCATTTTATAGGAAGGAGGTATTTCTCTTAATAGAGCATCTACACCATTTTTCTTCAAATCTGATACCCATGGTTGATATCAATTTCAATAGCTAACTATCCACTTCTGCTAATTTTCTTACACCTTGGAAAGAGAATTTCAAGGAGCAAGAGTGTGATCATAACCCTATAACCATCAAGTCACTAGAAATTTGTAAACATATTTTACCTAACTTGATCTCTCCTTCATTTCCAGGGATGAATTAAATATCAATTTAGCTCCCCCTCGACTCATGCCCTATCACTAATACTTAATGACATGAGGAAAAATCAACCACATTAAGTAATGTTTTCCAATCCTTCTCTCTCCAAACCATCTCATGCTTCTTCTCTAATATATTAGCCTTCTTCTCAAAAACATTCAAACACATGCTCACTTTAGAGGACATATTCTCTATTGTATTCTTCCTCTTTCTCTACATTGTAGTCTTTAGCTATGTGACCCAAATTTTCACACTTGAAGCATAAGACATGCATATTCCTTACCAGAGTAGATGAATTTCTATTTACATATTTTGTACTCCTTCTAGGTGCAACTCTACAATGTCTAGCTCTATAACCATACTGATTACAAGCATGATAGTAACCATTAAAACATGGGGAGTACCTAGTCATAGCATTCCTTTGAACCTAATAATAAGGTCTTCTTTGATTTGACTTCTTTGTATATCTCATCCTACTAAATCTTTCTGCATCATTTCCCTTTATGTACTAATATTTATTTTGGTTTCTAAGAGTTGGTTTCTCCATCTTCTTTTCTATTTTGGGCACCTTCAACTTGGCAGCAATATCCTTATCTAGTTTCTTCATATTACTAGTGGTGCCTTTATTTAATCTTCCATTTTTAGAGGTGCTTTCTCTGGAGCAACTAGGGTAGGCTTCCTCTTTTTTTGTGCAACCTCTTTCTTCGATTTTAACCAATTTTATTGATGTGGCATAGAAAATTGGACACTCTTGAAAAAAGAGACAATTTCACGCTGAATTTAGACCTACTTTTGAGTACCCCTACATCATTCATTCTTCAAAATAGCATTTATAGGCCCCTAAGACCCATTATTTTTGATCTAGAGGCTCGTTTCACTTGAGAAATCATCTAAATCCTGACAAACAACACATAGTTCACTCATATCTCAAAAACCCACCTCCAAAAACCACTAGTGGGAGCCATTCACCAAGGGTGGAAAATAAGTCCCTTTTAGGGGGAAATTCAATTTTGAGCAAGAATTCAATTAATTTAACTTAACTTTTCAATGGATGTCGGCCTCTTAGGTCTAAATAATAGGAAAATTAGGTGTTGATGCCTATAAATATACATTTTAGGTCATTTTTCACATCTCTTAGTCATTTTTACAAAGCAAAATTAAAAGTCAATTGTTAGGAGTCTTCCACAATAAGTTTCTTTTGTATTTTCTATAGCAAATTTGAAGATTTAGGGTAGCAAACTAGGGTTTTTGCAAGTCTTCAAGCTCACTTCTCATTCAAGATCCAACATTGAAAAGCGTTGATGATGGATTCCTATGGTGAATCATGGAGAAATCTAGGTTGAGGAGATGCAACTAGCCATCAAATCAAACCTAAAGACTTGATTTCAAAGTGATTCCATATTCTATTTTCTCTCTATCTTCATATTAAGGTTTGAATTTCATTTTCATTTCATTTACATCTATTTGATATGTTGTAGGGTTTCTATGATTGAAGTCTTGCATCATTCAAATCATATTTGCACATCTTATTCTAGCACATTAGAATAGGGCTTTGTGATACTTAATATTTTCCTAGTCTTTAACACACTTAAGGCTAGGGTTTTATGTAAATTTTATCCATTCAAGGTTTGATTACCAAATTAAGGGTTTGACCAAGGTAAATCCCCCATTATAAAAAAAAAAATTAATTTTTTTTACATAGGTATTTTCCAAGATCCTGATTTGGATTCCTGTCAAAAAGTGTTGTACAAGTGACAAGGTGCAGGTCTAAGATCTGAATTTTTAGAAAATTGAAAGAGGACTGATTTTCCATGGATGGTGAATGAGTCATACTTAAGGTGGTTGTTAGAGTTAAATGTAGATTCAAGAACCTAGTGAGCTAAAACTAGCTTTTGGGCAGAAAACCATGACCTAGGACTAATTCATCCAGGGTGGTGAATGATCCTAGTCAATATAAAAGTCAAAATTTATAGATTTTTAGAGTGCTTTTCTATATTCATCAGTATTATAGGTGTACACATTCTGAATTATAGCTTTCTACTTATTTTCATTTGAATTTTTGTTCATCTTTTTAAGCCTTTTAAAAACATCATTGTGTTTTCAAACATTGCACATTTCATTAGTTTTGCATTCATAATCAGTCAATTTCATCACTTAGTTGCATTTAGATCATTGCATCTAGTCTCAATTCCATCTTTCATACCTTAGTTTTAGTGAAACACCTCAATTTTCATGTTGTATCTCTCTCCTTTTAGGTGAAAAACCCTAAGAGTGTAAGAGAAGTACATAAAACAATCTCAAAATTGATGGTTCATTTGCATCCTAAGACTCAATTACATTATCTTTTGCATTTTTTTTGCATCCTAGGGTTTACTAAAATTGCATTAGTGAAACTATCATTTAGAGGTCATTATTGCATTTCAATTTATCAAATCATTTCAAAAATTAGCATTTCTAGAATTTATCTACACTGTATAGACCCAAACACATAGAAAAACATCAAAAAAATTAGAAAAAAATCCAAAATACCTCTCCTAGGACTCATTTTCCACCTTGGGCGAATCATTCCCAGTACACTTTTTGCATCAATATTTCCATAATTCAGTTTCTTGCTTTGCACTTTTTGTTTCCTACAATTCCTTTTCTATTTTAGTTAAGTTACTTTCTATTATATCTAAATAATCTACATAAGCATCATTTCCTTTCATGGAATTTATGGATAGTATTAGTTTTCTGTAAGTTTCCTTTTTAGCATTAATTCCTAGTTCTTTTAAATCATATTAGTGAATACATAAAAACACAAATACAGAAACATCAAACCAACCTTTCAAACAAATGATTCATTTAGAAACACTATCTCATCCAAGCCTCTTATTAGTGATGATGTAGAAAAGTTCGATGAAGTTCTTCAGGACTTTATCTCACTCACTTCATCATCTAAAGCTTTCCATGAGAAGCCTAAACCAATTGATGATAACCTATCCTTGAAACCTTCTAGTCATGATGAATTTAACTTTTTTAGATGAAGCCCTTCAGGACTTCATCTCATCTACGTCATCTACTAAGGTTTGTTATGACCAACCTACAACAAATAATGTTAACACTTCTAACATTTTCCATGAGCAACCTAAAATAATTGATGATAACTTATCCCTACAACCTTTTAGTTGTGAAGACCTTGAACTATTAGATGAAACTCTTCAGGAATTCATCTCGCTTAGGTCATTCACTAAGGTTCGTTGTGAACAATCTAAAACTAAGGATGTTTATGCAATTCAACCTCAACTCACTCTTTATCCACCCTCCCAAAAATTTCATCCTTCCAATAAACCTGAGTTCACTCTTAACCCACCTAAACTTGATGTGTTGCAACAATCTAGTAATATTACTATTCCTCATACATATAATACCCAAAACAATCTACAACCACCGCAACTAACCCCACCCTCTTTACCTTTACCTAATCCACCTAGTGCTCCTCACTTTCCCTCACACACAAAGGAGTACGATCTTGTTGAAAAACTCAAGAATACTCCTGCAAAAATTTCCCTTTGGGATTTACTTTAGAATTCACCAGATTATCACACTATCCTTCAAATATCCTTACAACACATTGTGGTTCATCTTGGTACAACTCCAAATGATGTGGCATCTTTAATACATGGAAAGAATAAAGTTAATCTAGACATTACTTTCCATCAACATGAGCTCCATCATTTAGAGTTGCAAAAAAAAAATGAAGCCTTTATGATAATTGATCAATTCAATCGAATAGGTATCAAGATAACCCTCATTGATAATGGTTTTTCCCTTAATGTGTGTAGTGTGAATCTCCTTGATAGATTGTGTGTTGAGAAGTCACAAATAAAACCTGATCCCTTATCCATTTGAATATTTGACAATACAACAAAGAAACTACTCAGTGTAATCACTTTTCCTATTATAGTTGGGGTGGCTACTATGCAAATTCCTATTCATGTCATGCCTTATGATCTTTCATATAATATTATTTTAGGCAGACCATGGATTCATGAGATGAATGTAGCACCTTCAACCCCTCATCATCTCATGAAATATGTCTATAACAACAACATTTATCAAGTTGAAATAGGCCCCGAGCTTGAAAGTTGCTCACACCTTGAAAAAGGAACCACAAGTCCTTTGAATAGATTAATTCCAACATCTAATATAGAACCTCTCAAAATTGAACAAGATGAGGAATTGGTCTTCAAACTATTTGGTGATGATTGGGGATCCTTAGAATTCACACCTTCATTTATGGGTGACTACATAATCACACAAAAGAAAGATGAGAAACAAGAACAACCAACTTTCATATCAACTCAGAATTCAGAAAAATCTTCTCAAACATCTATCTCCTCTACTTTGGAAGAGACTACAATGTACACAACAAATTTTGATGAGATAGATTATCAACATCCATCTATTCTGAAAGAAATGGAAATACTTTATGGAAAAGGCTATGAACTTGTGAAACAATTAGGATATACTGGAGAAGGTTGTGGAAAGCATGAACAAGGTATTTGTGTCCCTATAGAATCTAATACACAAGAGATAAAAATTGGATTGGGATATTCTTTTTCTAAGATGACAAAAGCCACTCAATGACCATCTTTGAACATCAACAATATTACATGTCAACCAAAACACAAACTCACAATCAAACATCCTAAATTTCTTGATATGAACTTATCACCATCATGGTAGTATGTTGACGGTGATGAAACTCTGAAACAAATGTTAGGAGTTTATGATAACACATCCTCTACTACTCCCATGAAATGGGTGACTTGTGTTGTGATAATCACCAAGAAAAAATATAGTGATATCACTGAATAACAATATGACCCTAAAGTTCCTAAATCTAATGCACTCCCCTTAGGAGATACAATTGTTGTGCCAATGGACATAGATGATAAAGGAAAAGTTATTAAGATTGGGAAGTTCCTTGATGATGAAGAATAAGAGGACACTACATTTTTACTTCATGACTTTCTTGGACATTTTACTTGGAAATATTCTGTTATGTCAGGAATTGACCCAAAAATTGTGACACACATCGTTCTCGCTAAAAATGTTAAACCTGTTTTCCAAAAGATACAAAAAATGCAACCTAACATAGCCTTGCATGTTAAAGCAAAGCTTGAAAAACTTCTTGATGTAGGCTTCATTCGACCTATTGATTATTGACCTTAGATCTCAAACATTTTCGTAGTTGCTAAACCTAATAAATGTATTGGGATATGAAAATATTTTCATGATTTGAATAAAGCCTCTTTAAAAGATGACTTTTGACTTCCTAATATTGACATGATTGTGGATTCAACTATTGGACATGCTTTGTTGTCATTCATGGATGAATTTTCTAGTTATAATCAAATATTTATTAACCCACAAGATCAATACAAAACCACATTTACAACTGTTTGGGGAATGTTTTGTTGGGTGGTCATGCCTTTTGGCTTAAAGAATGTTGGTGCAACTTATCAATGAGCGATGACATTGATATGTCATGATTACATACATAAAACCTTGGAATATTATGTTGATGATATCCTTTCTAAATCCTTGACAAGACAAGATAATGCACATTTCCTTTGAAAAATCTCTGAGCGAATACATAACTATAACATGTGCCTAAGTCCAATTTTTTTTTCTTTGGTGTTGATAGTGGGAAAATTTTAGGGTATCTCATATATCATAGAGGCATAGAGGTGGACACAAAGAAAATTGATGCCATTATTAAAATGCCACCTTTGAAAAACATTTCTCAATTGCACACATTACAAGGCCGAATTCAATCTATCCATTGTTTCATTTGCATCTTTAGCCGATCGCATGTTACCATTCACCCATCTCCTCAAAAAGGATGTACACTTTATTTGGAATGAGGATTGTAAATAATATTTTGAGAGTTTAAAGGAATTCCTTGCAACTCCACCTGTTTTACAACCCGTCATGCCAAACAAACCATTTATCCTATACATATGTACGTTAGCCCATGCTCTTGCAGCATTATTGGCTCAACAAGATGATCATGGAAAGGAACATCTTATTTATTACATTAGTCAAACTTTAATTGATTATGAACCTTGATACTCACCAATTGAAAAAAATGTTTAGTTCTTATATTCGCTACTAGTAAATTGTGACGTTATTTACAAAATGATGAAATACAAGTCATAACAAAATTTGATCCCCTTAAGCATCTTTTTAATAAAACCAATCTCTCTATACACTTAGCTAAGTGGGTGATGTTAACTAAGTTTGACCTTAAGTTCACTTCACAAAAAGTGATCAAAGGACAAGCCTTAACCAATCACTTAGCTAATGCCCATTCTCCTCTTGCTTTACCTAATCATGACTCATTTCCTGATGATAGTGTCTTGATCATAGATGTTAAAATGGGGAATTTTATTTCAATGGATCCAAGTGTCTAATAGGTTCTGGTGCTGGAGTGGTATCAATTTTTCCCAACAAAAAGCCTATTCCCTTTTCCTATCAATTAAATTTCCTATGTACAAATAACATAGCTGAGTATGAGGCACTAATCACAAGATTGCAAGCTGCTTAAACCATGGATGCTAAAGGTATCAAGATCTTTGGTGATTCACAATTAGTAATCAAACAAATCAATGGGACATATCAAACTAAACATGACAAATTATCAAAATACAAGGATCTTACAATGAAACTATTAGAGAAGTTTGAATCATTCACCATTGATAGCATCCCACTAAAAGACAATCACCATGTAGATGTGATGGTGAGTGCAACCTCTCTTATATCCCCTCATGATCCTTCAACAAACTTCACCTTTGTTATTCACCCAATCATGAAACCTTCGATTGATACCCAATTAGAATAAATTTTAACAATAAATAAAGGCAACTTGCAAGAATGGTATGACACAATATACCATTATTTAAAAGGTGGTACCATTCCCGAGCCCACAATGACAAAAATTCAAAATCATTTACACAAACTAGCGACCAATTACGTGATCCTTGTAGATTTGTTGTATAGAAGATCTTTCAATGGTATCTTACGAAGGTGTGTTAAGGAATCTAAAATTCCTATATCCCTTGAGCAGGCTCATGGTGGTTCCTATGGAGGTCATTTTGGAGGACAATCATTAGTGAAAAAGCTTATCTATATGGGATATTATTGGAGACATATGGAGAAAGACTACTTTTCTTGTGTTAAATGATGTCACAAATGTCAAGAACATAGAAATTTGATTCATGCCCTTGCTTCTGAGCTCCATGCCCAAATTCCCATTTGGCCATTTTTTAGTATGGGGATTGGATCTCATTGGAAAAATTTCACCACCCTCCTTTATCGGACATACATTTATAATAACCACAACAGACCTTTTTATAAAATGGGTGGAAACTATTCCTCTTCGATCTAAAAATGTTGAAGTAATTTTTTGTTTCATATTGGAACACATAATTTCTCACTTTAGACTTCCATCTACAATCATTTCAGAAAATGGAACCCCATTTAAGAATAATGATGTAAATAAATTTCTTGAAACATTCAACATCCAACATTGATTTTCTACACCATACTATCCACAATCCAATGGACAAGTTGAAAGCATTAACAATATTCTAGAACAAAACCTAAGGAAAACTATTAACAAACATCATTAGGATTGGCATACGTAATTATATTATGCAATTTGGGCTTATCGTACAAGTGTCAGATTATCCATGCTAACTACACCCTATAACATTGTTTGTGGTACTAACGCAGCCATGCCCTTGGAGTTAGAAATTCCTATGCTACAAATTGCTCTTCAAGACCTTATTGATGATGCCACTCATAAAGATCAATGATTCCACCAGCTTGAGATGCTCAATGAAAATAATATTAATGCTCTTGAACATCTCCAAGCTTACAATAAACAATTACAATGAAAACACAACACTCATGTCATTCCTCAAACATTTTGTAAGGGTGATTTCATTCTCTATGAGAATCAACACAATACTCACATTGACCATGAAGACAAAGATAAATTCAACCCTAATTGGTTAGGGCCTTATACAATCAATACTAGTTATGGGTCTGGTGCTTACATCTTAACAAAGCTCAATGGAACACCCCTTAGGGAACCTATTAATGTCGTGCATCTGCATCGGTATTATCTCTAGCATGCTTGAATAGTATGAATGAAAAAGTGGTGTTGTGTAAAGTTATTTGGTTTCATTCTAAATAACTTTCACATTGCTTCATTCTTGACAATTGGTCATGTGTTTATCTTCAACACTAAGGTAATTATTTAATTTCTTTTTATAATTACTTTAAATTTCACACTATTCACCCTCGTGTTATGTTAAGTTTGATCCTTATATGACTTATATAGGTGCATCTAATTTAACATACTTTCTTTAATTTAGCAATATTGTATCTAAAGTGAAACTAAAATATGTTTTACATTAGATCACATCAATCATGTTAAATCATGTTGACATTAATTAAATACTTTTACCACAAGTTATTTAATTAATCACATTGTCATTTAACATTCAAACACATTAAGAAAAATTACAAAAACATCAAATGCTCATGTTTATGTATATATATCAAAAAAGTTATGTTTATATCATCATAATATACAAAATCACCAATTTCTGAGAGAGCTAAACCCCTTGGGCTCTGGAACATGTGATCTGGTCCCCATACATCGTGAGATGGTTGTGTGTGATTGTGATTGTGATCCACTGACTCTGAGTGCATACTCCAGACCCTATACTTGACCAAGAGCTACCAAACGCTCCTCTTCCATTTGATCCCTCTCCTCCCATAGTTGTTCTAGCTCTACATGTAGTCTCTCCATCTCTGCTAGAGTTTGGGATGACTTTCCTATGCTTTCAGCTTGATGGATTCGTCTCCTCATGGTCTCGTATGCTACCCATAGCCTCACAAAATGTTTGAGTGACTCTGGCTCCTCCATGATTGGTGGGGGCATGTAATCAGGTTCCATCTCCTCCTCGTCGATGGATGTAGGTACTATCTCTATGATAGCCTAATGATAGAACTCTTGCTAGTCTCTTGTCACTCCTACAAGGTATAAATAGTACATAATCAATAAACATCATCATGATATATATATATATATAAAGCATAATCACTAAATTACATGCATAAAATAACATATCACCACCTATATCTCCAGTTCGCTAATGGATATCAACCTCATCCTCTCTTAGGGGCATGGAGGATGTGATAGCCTCTCTCTGACTATGGGTACCAATGTCTATTGTAGCTACTACACATGATCTAGTCACATGACTGTGTGAGGACTCTCCTCACTCATGTTGATCCTCAGTTGCTACCTCATCACCCTCACTCAAGGGTGGCTCCTCCTCATACTCCTCCTCATTATAATCATCCTCCTCCTCTCCTCCATCCTAGTCCTCATAGTTAGGATTGGCCTATGAATCATACTCATCATCAATAACATCTATAAATATATTTGTTGGCCTATATCATACATCCTTGGCCCTATCCTTTGGATAATCTCGCTCATCCAGTGTTGGTCCTACATCACCTATAGGGACATCCATGGGGAACCCAGGAGCTGGTCGTGTCTCTGACCACCACGCCTCATGCTCATCTATGCTACCAACGTCATTAGCATCAAAGAATGGTGGATGATCATAATTTGAATAATTGAAGTCACTTTGCATGACATGGTCTATAGTGAGCCGAACAGTATCACCTAGCCTTCGGGCACTCTGCACTGATCACCTAATGAAGGGGAATGCCCTTGGTGGTTTCTACACTTTCCCAAACTTTCACATGACTCGCCCATAATAGAAAGGTCATACAACATATTCATGTTGCCTAACCAAAAATATGTTCATCTGCATTCTCCTTAGCTGTCCTATGGGATCTGGCCACTGTATTGTGAGTAGATAAGGTCTCCATAGAACCTCATCCTCCTCTAGCAGGTCAAATCACACCCTCCAAAACTGTAGATCTCCATACTATCATAAGCATCATAGAGGATAGTCGAAGGCTCATGGATATCTTGTGGCTATGTCACATGGGAAATTGACAAGCTTGGTACATGTAATATGCTAAAGCAACCACACCTACAAAAGTGTGCAGTGCACCATATTTTTGATCTCTCAAAACACAAATTGGCCCAGATCATAGTAAAGATACACAAGGATACAATGTCCCCAGGTGTAGACCATCATATGCTCTACCATCTCGCAAATCAAGTGTACCAATCCTCCATCCAGGTTTTTCACTCGTCCATTAGGATTGAGAACAAGGCTCATGAATATAGAAGCATAGGAAGCTTGATTCATGCTCTCATGTGCTCATCATGAATAGGTCCATCCAAGCAATATTGCATGTTTGCCTTCTTCTTGTGGAATGACTGATCTCCATGGAAATCTACCCTCTCTCCACCAATAGGAAATTAGAGAATATGGTGTACATCCTCTAGGGTGATGGTCATCTCCTCAGTTAGAAGGTTAAATGAACATGTGTCAACATCCCAATGCTCACATAGGGCCATCAACATGGCATCATGTTATCTCATAGGTGACATCAGATATTTCCAATAGATTCCTATTGCCTACAAATGCTCCATCTCTGATGCTAACAATGTTGGAGCTAAATCTCTAAGAAAGCTAGTCTATCTCCCTTCTAGCTTCTATCATGAATGGGTTGGAACCTATCAAAATCACAACAAAATGTTTTAAAACTTCATCTAATATCTTAAACTTTTACATTATTCATCATGCAAGTGTGCTAAATTTCATCTAGTGTTCTTTTCTAAAGGCCCTAGACACTTTAGAACCCTTTTGGGACACTTTACGAAGAAATGAGACACTCTGCAAACAAAAGGGACACTTCGCGAAGAAATGAGAGACTTTGCAGAAAAAGGGGACACTTAGTGAATTTTTTTCCAAGACCCTAAATTAACCTATCCATGCATTAAAAATCATTAAATAATTACAATATCACTAAGTGAAAGTAACGGAATTGACTCACCTCATGGTATAGCTTGTCGCGCACCACTTGCTCTTGAAGCTCATCTAGTTGTGAAGGCATGTAACCTCGTCTACTCAACATATTCTCATCTCACTCATCACTCTCAAGCTACATGAAGGTAAAATGAAATAGTAAGTGTAAAATTACTCTCCTTTACCTCTTTTCACCTATTTTCATTGCTTTTACTCTTATGCATTAAAATAGGGTTGTTTTCTTTTAAGAGTTCATAAAGTACCTTTTCTTCAAAACAACATAACGGGAGCTAGGGAACTCATTTTTTTATGCCATTTGATGCATTGGAATCATGATTCTACACATGACATCATCAATAATCTTTCATTATGTGTAATGGTACTTGGAAATTCCCTACGGTATGATTCTCCTTATTCGATGTGGCTAGATTGCTACCTTGATTCCACCTTTGTAAAGCAAGTGGAATCAAGGGGGGGCATACATCTACCCTCAAATTGGACTTCTAAAAGTTAGATAAAAGGATTTTTGGGACAATTAATGAACTTGTGTTGTAGGAAGTGATTCCTAGTGCTCTAGTTTTTTAGATAGCTACACTAGGGGCTTCGTTCTCCCATCTTTTGAGTGAGTATCCTTTTATGCAATAAAGTGCAATGTTTAGAATCTTTTAGCTTACATATGCACATAGAGTCATATGGGCACTAAAGTGGGGGCTAAATGTGGCATAGCAAATTGGACACTCTTGAGAAAAGATATGATTTCATGCTTAATTTAGACCTACTTTTGAGTACCACTACATTATTCATTCTTCAAAATAGCATTTATAGGCCCTTAACACCCATTATTTTTTATCTAGAGGCCCGTTTCACTTGAGAAATCATCTAAATCCCAACAAACAACACTTAACTCACTCATATCCTAAAAAAAAACCTCCAAAAACCACTAGTGGAACCCATTCACCACCTTGGGCGAATGAGTCCCCTCTAGTGGGACCCATTTGCCAAGGGTGGCAAATGAGTCCCTTTTGAGAGGAAACTCAATTTTGAGTAGGAGCTCCATTAATTCAACTTAATTTTTCAATGGATGTCGGCCTCTTAGGTCTAAATAATGGGAAAATTAGGTGTTAATGCCTATAAATACACATTTTAGGTCATTTTTTAAATCTCTTAGTCATTTTTACAAAAAAAATTAAAAGTGAAGTGTTAGGAGTCTCCCACAATAAGTTTCATTTGTATTTTCTATAGTAAAGTTGAAGCTTTATGGTAGTAAACTAGGTTTTTTGTAGTTCTTCAAGCTCACTTCTCATTCAAGATCCAACATTGCAAAGAGCTGATGATGGATGCCTATGGTGAATCATGGAGAAATCTAGGTTAAGGAGATGCAACTAGCCATCAAATCAAACCGAAAGACTTGTTTTCAAAGTGATTCCATCTTCCATTTTCTCCCTATCTTTAGATTAAGGTTTGCATTTCATTTTCATGTCATTTACATCCATTCGATATGTTGTAGGGTTTCTAGGATTTAAGTCTTGCATCATTCAAATCACATTTGCACATTGTATTCTAGCACATTAGAATAGGGTTTTGTCATACTTCATATTTTCCTAGTCTTTAACACGCTTAAGGCTAGGGTTTTATGCAAATTTTATCCATTCAAGGTTTGATTACCCAATTCAAGGTTTGACCAAGGAAAAACCCCCATTAGACAACAAATTTTAAGCTATTTTTAGGTATTTTTTGAGATTCCAATCTGGATTCCCATCAAAAAGTGGTGTACAGGTGACAAGGTGTAGGTTTGAGATTTGAATTTTCAAAAAATTGAAAGAAGATTGATTCACCATGGATGGTGAATGAGTCCCACTTAAGGTGGATATCATATTTAAATGCATATTCTAGTACCCAGTGAGCTGAAACTAGTTTTTAGGTAGAAAACCCTGACATAGGATTAATTCACCCAAGGTGGCAAATGAGTCCCAGTTAACCTAAAAGTCAAATTTTCTAGATTTCTAGAGTTCCTTTCAATATTCATCAATATTATAGGTGCACACATTCTGAATTACAACTTTCTATTTAGTTTCATTTACATTTTTGTTCATCTTTTTAAGCTTTTTGTAAATTCAACCATGTTTTCAAACATCACATATTTCATTAGTTTTGCATTCATAATCAGTCAATTTCATCACTTAGTTGTATTTAGATCATTGCATCTAATCTCAATTCCATCTTGCATACCTTGGTTTGAGTGAACCACCTCATTTTTAGTGTTATATCTCTCCTTTTAGGTGAAAAACCCTAAGAGTGCAAGAGAAGTACATAGAACAACCCCAAGATTGATGGTTCGGCTAAGTCAGAAGGACTCTTACCTTTTTCATCACCAAGGTCAATATTCACCCTTTGTCTAGACCTCAGTCTAGATGGCTTTTGTGATCTCAAAAATTCATTTAGTTTCCTAAAGCCACCTTTCAACTTAAAGCCTTTATCAATCTACTCCTTTCCTTTTCCTAATTCTTTTCTCAAGGCCATTATTTATTCTTTGAATCTCATGCACTCATTTGACTTAGACTGTAGTTTGGATCTATCTACATCATCTAACCTTCTTGCTTCTTCCACTTGACTCTTCAAATAGATCACCATATGATTATAATATCCATGGCTCTTATTCAATATATCTATCTCATTATGAGAATGAAAACTTTTGTTCTTCATTCTACTTCTTCAAAATTTTAATCTCATTTAGAGCACAAATGATTTTTCCTTCAGAGTCCACTTCATCTTCATCATACTTCTCAATTTCTTCATTAGAGGTCATTTGAAATGGGTCTACCCCATAGAAACTTCGATGTTCATCATTTGATCTTGCATCTACATCAAATGACATTCTTTCTCTTCTTGTGTGTAAATTATTTATGTTGTCCTTTACCTTATCAAAATTGTTTACTTCATCATATAAGATTGTGATTACCTCTATGTTTTTTGGGACCTATTCTCAATTTCCTAATGGAATCAACTTGCACTTCATCAAACTCATTAGTTATGGAAGTAGATACATTGTCATCATTACCTCTTGTTGCAGCTTCACTTGTATCTTCATTTCTTCTTTACCATCCTCTTCATACATATTCTTCAACTTTTTCCATACTTCATGTGTTATTTGAAAATGCATGACTTTGACCAATATAGAACTTGACAATCCATGAAGAATTATATATCTTGTTGTAGCATTATCCTCATATACCTTCTTTTCAACTTCAGTTAATGGTTGTGTAGTAGAAACTGTATATCCATTTTCAACTAACATCCAAATATCAAATCCTATGGATCCCAAATATCTTTCCATCAATGAGCTCCAAAAAATATATCTTGATCCATCAAAGATAGGTCCATCATATGCAAGTAAACTTTGTTGACTAACCATTGTGTTCACCCTACCAAGATCTACCTGAGTTAATTAAGCTTCTCCTAAGGAACCTAGGGATTTGATACCAAATGTTGGAATACAATGCTCTACTGAGAGGGGGGTGAATCAGTAGATACCAAAATTTATCCCTTAAATATTTTTCCCTTAGAAAACTTATGCAAATTACTTCTTTCCACTCTTAATGTGCAGATACTAATATGAAGATACATAAACACACACACACAAGAACATCACATAACACCATATGTATGTGGAAATACCAAGATGGGAAAAACCATGGTGAGAAATTTTGCTTGATTCTACTACTCAAGTCTAGCCTCATAATCCAAATCTCTGATACAAAATTTAAGGGCTACAACCTAGGGATGCTACAACACCCTGATTTAGAAGCTACCACTTCAAGGATGCAAAAACACCCTGGTTTAGGAGCAACAACTCCAAGGAGACTACTATCTCCTAAGCTAAGATACAACTCAAGACAATGAGGCTACAACCTATAAGGGATTACAAGTTCCTATATGCATATGAATGGTTCTTCATAAACCTAAGATGGATTATTACATTTTGTGCGTTGTTGCACATATTGAAACTAACATCTTACTATTGAATCTGCACTCTCAACAACACACCCCTACTCTGCACTCTTATTCTCTACACATAGAACAATCAATGTTCTATCTCTATCACTCCCTTTCTTCTCTTCTCTCTTTTGCACATAGAACCACCTAGATTATTATTTTCATTTTAGTCTCGGTTCTATGTCTTACTCTATCTACTGCAAATTAGCTATATATTACTTTTCTCAACTCTCTTTAAACTTGCAAACTACACAACCTCTATCTCAACAACATTCACTTGCATGATGTAACTCTGTTCAGCTCTTCCTTCAACTACTGACACCTCACATATGTTGTAGATTCATCTCTATCAATCATACTTCAGTTGTCTTCTATCTTCCTAACTCTGCACATCTACAATATCTCACCTTGAGCTATGCACATCATCCAGTTGTCCAATCTAGTTACTCATCTATTAGGGTTTTTCCTCCAAGTTTTTAGTTCATCACGAGCCTTGCACCATTTTTCCAACTCATTTGATAGAGTCTATCAAATATCTCCTTGGTTTTTTTGGCTCTGCATAAAGCCACTTTTTCATTAACTTCTGTTGTAGAGAATTCTCCCAAAATAGCTTTCTATTTGACCTTGATATAAGATCTGCATTTAATTTATTCATCTATTCATTCCATTAGATTTGATCTTGATCGTTCAAAACTCCTTTTAGTTTCCAACCAATAGATTGGATCTCCTTCATTAAATGTTCATTAGAATAGTTGAGTGATCTAATTTTGTTCATTGTTGATCACCGACTTTGAAACCCCTATTCACATGAACCAAACCATTGTAGATCATAAATTTTGAACACTGGCCATCGATATTCTCCTTTTTTGCCTTGATCAATTGTTCTTTTGTAACAAGGATGCAAACCAATGAATTATCGATTGCCATATGTTTTCCTTTACTATGCACGTTATTCTATTGGGTCCACATAACACCTTATCACTTTGTTGGGGGAACATCCATCTATATTCTATCGATGTTCCTACATCACAGTGATGAAGACACTTCAACATCCTACCATGGTGGAGTCCATCAGTCTAAGTCACTGCCATATTCCTTTGTTCTATTCATCTTCTAACTATACACCATCCTCATCACACCCAATCTCACTTCCATGTGTAGCTTTATAGGTTCCACATCAGGTATCACATTCACCATGGCAAGGAGACATCTAAAGAATTCCTATCGACACCACATGGTCTCATCAACAAATCTCCATAAGCTTTTTATTGCAATGTCAAAGAGATATTGCTCAAACCCTTACTGACACTGCATTATCTTACCAACAAGGTCTTCTAGGAATAATCTCCATTCACGATCCAAATTTATTATTGCAAACCAATAAAATCATGAACCATTAAAGTTGAAGAAACATACAAAAATTAAAAGATTATTTCCAAAACTACAAACTAAAAGACTTAAATGCGGAGGAATGTGGAGCAGAATACATTTTCCCTATCACCACTAGATGTCCAGGAAAAGAAATTTTCACTCCAGGGTGAACATAACTCACTCAAATCCTCATACCAAAGGCTCAAACATGGAACATATCATCTTCATAGATGCCTCTAAGTAACTTCCAATCCACAGAAAAAAATATTCAATATGCAAGAAATGCAGAGCAAGCTACTTGACCATTCTTATCGAAGGCTTGAACAAATCTTCATACCGGAGCAACAAACCAGACACACTCTTGAAGGGACACAAATAAATCTATTATAAAACTTCTTCTAGATGCACAAGATCTAAAACAAAATAATAATGGTTTTCGAAGTAGATACATTTCTCCCAGTCCATAGATAACCAACTCTGTTAGACCAGTTCACAAACCAAACTTAAATTTCTCTCTTCATCAGCCCAGAAACTATAATCTAGGATATATCACCCATCAATATCCTTGAAAAATACTCCAGATTTGAAAAAGCATAGGATCAACACAAGAAATATGGAGCACATACCAGAGTACATTCTGAACATATACCAAAGCATATTCTAAACCTGCAACCACTTGTGTCCTTTCACTGCAACAACCTATACTATGTTGACATCAATGGATACATTAATGATGACACCACCATATGCATTCATACCTACAACACATCATACTCTTATAGGTACATCAATGTAGCACACAACTAGTTAAGATATCAGGAATGCAAAAACCTTTAGCATGGTCTCCTCTTTTGACATCAATGAGAACTATATGCAATTCTACACTGGATCAACACACTTCTCTTTCGATCCCCTTATGGCATCAATGAGAACATATTCCAATAATCTCCCCCTTTTTCATTGATGGAAAAAATTGAATGCTCAATGATACCAATTAATCAATTCAACATTTGTACCAGTATCATCTTTACTTCTACTTATGTTGTTTCTTTCACAAATGCTCCTCTTTGAGCATTTACATAATTTCTCCCCCTTTGAAATCAATGGAAAAGGGTTGAATCCTTCTAAAATTATTTTCCCCCTTTGACAAGGTATGCAAAGTGTTTAGTTTTCCTCTAATATCCTTGTTAGAATATTCTCCATTCTTTTGCCTACATGCATAAACATTTACTCTTCATTGGGCTCAGTATCAATTTACAAACATTTCCTTGATGCCCAATTTGTATTTGATACCTGTCTCAACTTTATTTATGCTCATGAGAACTTTCTCATCCTTTCTTCTCTTCTTCTTCTTAGGTCACCATACTACTCCATGCAACCTTTTAATTATCTTCTCAAATCGGGTCTAATATCAATTGTAGATTTTCTAATTCATCCTCATTTCCAATTGAATCACTTACTTGACACCAACTGATGATATCATACCCTAATACCAATTATCAATTTGATACAAATTGTGAATGTGTTCACTTTACGCTACGTACCAAATGATATCCAAGAATACATTGTATCAAGTATAACACTTATTCGATACCAATAGCAGCTCCCCCTTAGACCATGCTTCATACACTTATGCTTTCCTACACATGTATTTTCTTCATTTCTTCACATAATTATTCATTTCATTAGTTATATCCTTTGGAATCCTTCAAATCATAAACAAGTTGGCCTAATTGCAAAGGCTAGTCACATAACTTGTAGTCCCAGATAGGTTAGACTTAAACATAAGGCATTGCTATGTTGAAGCTTAGATCTGTGTGTGGACCCCCATGAAGGTTGGTCAGGTCCTATAATTCAATGAATGATGTTCCTTTAAGCTCTACAAGACATGTACTTGCTCCGCAAGATGATTAGACTTCACTCAACATTGTCGGCTCTGCACTGTGAAAAAAAGGTATAATTCTGCAAGAGACATATCTTTAAAATCAAAACCAAATGCTCTAAATTTTAGATATACTGAAGATGATTGTGCCTAGATGCTAATTCCAGCTCCACAACTTCTTTCATGCAAATGCGGTAAAATACAGTATTCTCCAAGGTTGCTTTCTCTGGTGCTTTGTAACTAAATGATTTGAATCTTCTGGATAATCCTACAGATGGTATTTCTCTTAACAAAGCATCTACACCATTTTTCTTCAAATATGATACCCATGGTTGATATCAATTTTTGTAGCTAACTCTCCACTTCTACTAATTTTCTTACACCTTGAAAAGAGAATTTCAAGGAGCAAGAGTGTGATCATAGCCCTATAACCATCAAGTCATTAGAAATGTGTAAACATATTTTACCTAACTTGATCTCTACTAAATTTCCATGGATGATTGAAGTGTTAATTTATCCCCCCTGGACTCATGTCCTATCACTAATACTTAGTGACATGAGGTAGAATCAGCCATAGTAAGTACTACCTATCAATCCTTCTCTCTCCAAACCATCTTGTGCTTCTTCTCTAATATATTACCCTTCTTCTCAACATCATACAAACACATGCTCACTTTAGAGGACATATTATTCTTTGTATTCTTCCTATTTCTTTGCACTACATCTCTTCCAAGATCTAGTCTATAGTCTTTAGATATGTGACCCAAATTGTCACAATTGAAGCATGCCACATGCATATTCCTTACCAGAGTAGATGAATTTATATTTACATATTTTGTACTCCTGCGTGCGACTCTACAATCTCTACCTCTATGACCATACTGATTACAAGCATGATAGTAACCATTAAAATATGGGGAGTACGTATTCATAGCATTCCTTTGAACCAAATGAGAAGGTCTTATTTTATTTGACTTCTCTGTGTATCTCATTCTACTAAATCTATCTGCATTAGTTCCCTTTTTTTACTGATATTTCTTCTAGTTTCTAATAGTTGGTTTCTCCATCTTCTTATCTGGTGTGGGCTCCTTCAACTTGGAAGTAGTATCATTATCTAGTTTCTTCATCTTACTAGTGGTACCTGTTACCCATTTTTTCACCTACGGGCTCAATCAGGCAGGGTAACCCGTGATTTCAGGTGTTCTCAAAGACCAAATGGAGGAACATTTGTATCAAGGTTACATATTTTCTAACTTGTTTGCTTCTTATCCAGCTGCAGTGGAAAATGATGTTTTTTAATTCAGCATGTGGATTAAATGTGGCTCGTAAAGGGGTTGAGCCTAGCGTGTAGGTGTTCAGTTTTGGGTGGGTCTTCATCTTGTGTCCTTGCCTTGTTTTCCCATTTCCTTTTGTTTTGTCGGGGGTGGAACTGGAACCAAGACTGAATTCTAGAACTTTTCTAAAGTTCCAGTTTCTGGTACCGACCCGGTGCCGATTCCCCCGGGCTTGTTTGTTTGTCTTGTCATTTTATTTGTTCTTTGGTCGGGGGGTGTTTCCTCCCCTTTTTCTTCTTCCTTTTTTGTTCCTTTTCTTGTCTTTTTTTTTGTGTTGGAGGTGGGTTCAAGACATAATTCGAACGTGGAACTTGATGAAAGTTCCAGTTTTTATTTTTGTTTCGGTTTTGGTTCCGCACTTGTGTGCATCTCGTTTTCTTCTTTGACCTTGCATTTGAATGTGGGGTGGTTGTTTCCATTTGTTTATTTTTTCTTTCCTTTTTTTCCCATTTTTGTTGTCTTTTGGTGGATCTAGGATCAGAACTGAAACCGAACTTGGAGCCTTTCCAAAAGTTCCAGTTCCTGATTCTGTTCCAATTGCGCCCCCGCTGTGTTCTGCCCAGGATCGGCTTTCGTTCTGATCCCGTTTATTTTTTTACGTCCTTTGGTCTTCGTTTTTGTGTGCCTTGGGTTTTATTTTCCTTAGGAACTTTTCTTCATTTTTCTGAACCCAGGATCAGAACTGAAACTGAACTTGGGACTTTTCCAAAAGTTCCAGTTCTTGTTTCTATTCTGGTTCTGATCCCGGTTCCACCCTTCTTTTCTTTTCTTTTTCACTGCCGGTGCTCGGGGGATGTCTCCTCCTCTTTGTTCTTCCTTGTGTTTTTCCTTCTTCCTTTGTGCCTTGTGTGTTGCTGGAGGCAGGATCAAAATGGAATCTAAACTTAAAAATTGATGAAAGTTTCAGGTCCAGATTTGGTTTCGGTTCCGGTTCCAAAAATTGTTTATTTTTTCCCCCATTCTGACTCTGCTCCCATTTTGATTCTCATCCCGACTCTGATTCTACTGAAGGATCAAAGATCAGGAAACATTGAAGGTCTCGCTATAATGTCTTGCCAATAGCGATGGACTTTCTGATCGAAAAGGATATCGGTATGACTCTTGGCTCCCGTTGTGACCTCTTTCTGAATATGTGGAGTCTCATTGAAAGAATAGTGTCTTCAATGTAACCGAAGGAGCTTGTTATGATGTCTTGCTGACCATCGTATGTCTTGGCGATAGCTACTGAAGGACATAATCACCTTGAGGAGACATGATTAGTGTCTCACCGACATGCTATTCTAAGGAAGCAACATTTGACTGCCTAGAAATTGACGTGGCACAAATTCAACCAATCAAAAGGCACTAGGGAAAATCATGGGAAGTTTGACTAATTGACTGCATCGTAAAGAATGATTGACATAATGTGCATGACATGGGTCAGCTTAGTGAAGCAATGACGTTTGAATCTGATAGGGTAAATCTGATGCTACTCCTCGAAGGGGGCCAGCTTGCTGAAAGATCTAGAGCAAGAAGAAAGTTGAAGAAGAAGAAACTGTGAGTCACAGTGACAGCTGGGATCACTATTGGTAAGAGCGGATTGACATTAATGACCATGACATAGAGCATTCAAAGCGGCTCTAACGAGTTATCAAGGTTGGACACAGAGGCTTGAATCTAATGCAATCATTGTAAAAGATCTGAGGGCCATGCCTAGGAGTGAGTTTTCACCAGCGCAAATAGGGTATGCACATTTAATGCTTCATTAACTTCATTCCAAGGTGCTTCTAGGGCCAACATGTCCTTACACCCACTCATTTTGTAAGCCCTTAGGCAGGGGCTGACATCTTTTGTATATATGGCATTTTTTCCTCTTTTATAGTCAGTTCTTAGTTGCATATTCTTCTACTTTTGTGACTTCTATGAGTCCTTAGAGGAGAATACTGGGTTTTGTAACTCATTTAAAGACATTACATGTACATTTTCACCTTTAGAGATCAATAAAGAAAGAAACTTCTACCTTCTCAATTATTTGTTTCATTGAGTGTGTTGAATGATTGATAAATTTACATGTGAGTTTCTTTTATTCCTTGTTAATTGTCTCATTAATATCACTTTTAAGTAGAGGAGATGTGTATATTACAGGTTATAGGTTATGTTAGTGATGAAAACTATTTTAGTTGTGAGGAGAATTTATCATCCTCCTAGGACTGCATGTATTGTAGCTTTCTTATGAAACATTTATGCAATATCATATGAGTATTGAGTTGTGCATATCAGCTTTTACTAGTTGATTGAAAATTGTGTGTTAAGCAACTATTCATGTTTGAACAAATTTGGTGTATCACCATAGAGTTTAGTTTTATTTTTATGCACTCCTTCTCCCTTTCCCTTTACAAAATTAGTAGTTAGGTGACACCATAGGAAATCGGCCTTCTCCAAAGGTTGACCTCTATTTACAAGAAACCCACATCTTTCAAGGTCTTCCCATGTTACACTGAGGTGTTGAACATCGGGTTCAACGAGGGTGCAATTCCAGGTGATAATAGTTTTTGGCATGCCTAGTGGGACAAGTTCCACCTTATATTGTTCGTTTGGTATGAAACAAGCAAGTTCAGTCTTTACAGAGGTCATTCTTGCATACTTGCCAACTCCATAAAGAGGAAGAACTTTAGATTCAATGCTTTTATAGTTTATGAGAAGGGTTTAGACAAGGAGCAGCTCAGTTCCTTTGGAATATTTGTAGCTATCACCACCTAGAAGACAAAGCAGAGTAGCAAAAAGAACACCTCCTAAGAGAGTACAGTCTACACCACCTGGTGTTAGACCAGAAATTGCACTTTTCCCACCAAGGAGGAAAGGTAGGGCAACAAAAAGGCCAGGGACAACATTTGTTTACTCTAGAGGAACCAAATCTACTCCTCCATTGGTGAGATCCCATATCTTTGTCTTGTCTTTTGTTACACCTGGAGTGCAGGTAAATCCACTTGTAATGGCTGCTCCTAGAAATTAGCCTTTTGTGCCATTCGATGGAGGTAGTCCATTAAATTTGGCACAACACAATGACATTCCAATGACAACTTTGAAAATCTTTTCATTTTTCACTGGGGAAGATCAGACTACCCTGATTGAACATATACGAGATGTTGCTTCCTTATGTGGTGTGCACTATATCACATAAGAAGACGTAGCTATAAGACTTCTTGCAGCATCATTCAAAGGAAGAGCATTACAATGGTTTAGGAGTCTTGGAGTAGGCTCAGTTGCCACCTAGGATGAATTATGTGACAAATTACATAGGTAGTTTTAGGACAGGTTTGATAATTTATCTTTGTTGGAGCAATTAACTATACTTAAGAGAGCTCCTCAGGAGCAAATGAATGATTTCAACTTCAGATTTCAAAGAACTTGGGATAGAATCCCAACAACGGTGAGACCACCTTCAGAATATGCATTTTTGTACTTCTTGAAGGCTCTTAACATCGATATAGCTATTATGATACAATCAATGGGGGGTGTTTCTCTACTAGATGGATTTGAAGTAGCAATTAGAGCTGAAAATAGCCTAATACAGGTTGGTAAACTTGCTCCTAGGCCACCGATGCCTATATTTCCAGATATTCATTCGAATATCCCTTTGCAAATACCACTGTTTTTACCTTTTCCGCTTGTTCCAGCACTATTAGCTGCTATAACACAAGAGGTTGTTTCAAGATCTTCAAATGAATTGTAGGAAATCAAAAGTATATTGCAAACTTTTGGTAATAAGATTGTGAGCTCAGAAAAGTAGCAATCATATAACAGGCCTTATCAACAGCAAAATTCAGGTCAGCAATAAGCATATCAATGTAATAGGCAGGCATATCAAGGAAACTACTAGGGCCCAAGGAAAAATGTGAACACAAGACCTTTTCAGGTCTATGCTCCAACACCTGTTAGTGCAGTTAAGGACCTTGTCCCTATTCAAAACAACCTAGTAGCAAATTATGAGTGGTGCTACCCTTGTAACCAACCTCACAATCAGGTCACTTGATCAAATGGACTCATTAATCAGGAACTTATGGTACATAATGCCTTGAGTTCACAACATAATGAATTCAATGATGCATCTCCACAACACCAAGATCAACCTACTAAGGATACTACCCTACTTAACTGGCAAGGTGAGAAATTATGTGGATTGAATGTAGATAATTCTCCAATTGCAGCTAACACAAAGGCAAAGAAAAGAGCTTTTGAGTTGAATCAAGCAACTGATATGGGGAAAGCAATGGCTGCAGGACCATCTACATCTCAAGTGACTAATGATTTGCAAAGAAATCAGCAACTCCCGGTTAAAGAGTAGCCACACTTGCAAGCTGACCATGTTGGCATAAAGGTACATCATAAAGTGAACCCAGCTATACCCTATAATATTCTTGATAGTATGAAAAAGATGAATATAATAATGTCTATGTGAGATTCATTAGCAATCCCAGGTCAAAAAGATATGTTACATTCAGCCTTGTCAAATTTTAAAGTGTTTGATCAATCTGAGTATCTAGTAGGTCAAGCTATAACTGTGTTGACAAATAATACTCAAGGAAATGATAAACAGCCTGGAAAAGAGACAGGAAAAGAAGTTAAACCACCTCCTTTTTACATGTCTGTAATCATAGGTGATAAGTTAGTTCACAACTAGTTCACAACTGTATGGTAGATAGTGGAGCTAGTAGTTCAGTAATGCCAAAGAAAATTTCTGAGAAAGTTGGATTGAAGTATCAGCCTCTAGAGAAATTTAGTGATTCAATTGGATGGTACTTATGTCAATACATTGGGTGTTATTAAAGATTTGAGTCTTACCCTTCATGCTTGTCCTAATTTTTTAGTTCCTCAGGACATATGTGTCGTAGATCTCCCACCTTTCTTTTCTTTGTGCCTCTCAAGAGACTTTATAGCTAAGATAGGCGGTTATGTGTTAGCTGATTGGTTGCATATGTTGTTTAGAACTAGATATGGAACCAAAGTTACTATTACATCTAAAAAGTTGGTTAAAGATCACATTGAGCCATATAACCCAAGTCCTATCAACATTGTTCCTACCACTGCATACATAAATTGTGTCATTTTTTTTTACAGTGAACTGGCTGCCGCTCAAGAACTTCAAGCAGAAGTTGTTCTTGATGTGTTGTTGCATGAATGGGAAATTGAAAATGTGTTGGATAGTCCTGAAGACCTTATTCAAGATGTTGGTATGGGTAATTATGTGATGCTGGAACCTGATGCAAAGGTTCCAAACCTTGAAAAGGCTACAAATTATTTGTTGCAACAACAAAGTGAACTTTGGGAAAAAAATTGATGGTTCCAGAAGCAAGAATGGAGCAGGTGGAGTGCAATTTTGGTTTCTCCATAGGGTGATAAGTATTTTTCAGCCTTTCATTTTGCTTTCACTTGTTCTAACAACAGTGTTGAGTATGAAGGACTCATTCAAGGCCTTGAGTGAGCAAGGAAAAGAGGAATCGACTATTTGAAAGTCTATAGAGATAGTGAATTGATAGTTAATCAGATCAGGGGGCTGAATGTTGCCAAGAATGATGCTCTGAAGTCTTACAGAAACATAATTTGGAACATAATTGAAGAATTTAATGGCTTCAATCTGATTTCTATTCCACGAAATCAGAATAAGCATGCTGACAGACTGATAGCAATTGGAGCACAGTTTGATATTCCAAGTGATATCAAAAAGGACAAAATACAACAGTATGTCAAGGTGGTTATTAGGCCATCAATTCCTGATAACAACATTAACTGGCATGTATTTGAAAATGATGAACAAATTTTAACCTTTCTGCTCCAAGAAGATCAATTTTCTGTAGTGAACCAAGAAAAGATCAAACATGAGTATGATGATCAAGTGATTTAGTTGAAGACAAATAAACTTCCCAAAGGGTTGGTTACCTTGGAATCCATATTCAATTATGATGATTAGCTTAAGAAGAACAAGGTTAGCATTCAAGTAAAAGAGGATCATTATGAAGAAGTGGAAATCTTTAAAGGTAAGCTTCTCAAATTAGGCAAAATCTGTTTAGCTAAAGATAAGAGAGATTTCATTGTTTTATGCCAAGAGTATCATGATGTTTTTTCTTGGCAATATTTTGATTTAAGAGGGTTTGATCCTTATATTGCACAACATACAATTGAGTTAGAACTCGATGCCAAGCCGGTTAGAAAAAAATAGAGACCATTGAACCCCAAGCTTGAACCTTTAATGATCAAAGAGCTGACCAAGCTAGTTGAGGGGGGTATTGTATTTCCAATTAAGCACACATCCTAGGTTTCTAAGCTTGTTCTAGTTAAAAAAAAAAATGGTGAGGTAAGACTATGTGTTGATTTTAGAGACCTTAACAGAGCATCTTTGAATGATCATTACCCCTTACCGTCTATGGAACAAATGCTCCAAGTTGTTGCTGGTTTAGAGAGATTTTCTCTTCTGGATGGGTATTTTGGCTATAACTAGGTCCTTGTCAAGGAAGAGGATCAATATAAAATAGCATTTACAACAAAATGGGGCACCATGGCCTACAAG
Organism: Sequoia sempervirens; assembly: GCA_007258455.2. Taxonomy (NCBI): domain Eukaryota; kingdom Viridiplantae; phylum Streptophyta; class Pinopsida; order Cupressales; family Cupressaceae; genus Sequoia; species Sequoia sempervirens. Next base: position 1,998,670 of record VDFB02137365.1, on the reverse strand, counting down.
AGAATTCCTTTTGGCTTATCTAATGTTGGTGCCACCTTTTAGCGTGCCATGGATATGGCCTTTCAGAGTTTAATTCAGAAATTTGTGTTGGTTTACTTAGATGACATAACTATATATTCAAAAAATGCAGATGAACACTTGTCGCATCTCAAGCAAGTTTTTGAAAAATGTAGAGAATATGGAATACCTCTGAATCTGACAAAGAGTGTTTTTGCAGTCCATGAAGGTAAACTGTTAGGCCATATTGTATCAAAAGATGGAGTTACCATTGATCCTGAAAGGGTTAAGGTTATACTTGAACTGCCATCACCTAATCACAATAGAGGATTATAGAGCTTTTTAGGGAGAATTAACTTTTTAAGAAGGTTCATTCCTGGTGTTGCAAATTTACTACAGTCCTTGACTGCCATGCTTAAAAAGAATGTAGTTTTCAGTTGGACTAAAGAAGCAAAACGTAGTTTTGAAGAATTCAAGGAAGCTTTAGCATCAACTCCAACACTGGTAAATCCAAATTTCTCTAAAGACTTCTTGTTGTATGCTTTTGGTAGCATTGGTTCAACCTTTGCTATGTTGGTATAGAAAAATAGTGATAATTTAGAGCATCCAATAGCTTTCTTTAGTCAGGCACTTGCTAATTATGAAGAGTAGTATACATTTGTTGAAAAACATGTTCTCGCTATGATCAGAAGCCTAAAGAAGTTTAAGCCTCTAGTTTCAAACAATAAAATTCATATTCTAGTTCCACACTCAAGTGTGAAGGAGTTTGTGTTGAACAAAGATCTGGGTGAGAAAAGAGCAACGTGGATCACAAAAATAATGGAATTTGATGTCAGCATCTACATCACAAAACTTATCAGAGGACGAGGACTTTGTGAGCAACTTTCCTCAAACCTTGAAGATTTGCAAAAATTAGAAACTAGTGTTGTTTTAGCTAATACTGATCAGCCTCAAAATGTTCAAGGTACTACACCTATGTTAACAACAAGTTGGGTTCAAGAAATGACCCACTTTCTTCATACTAGTCAATGTCCACCATGTCTAGATAGAGAAAAATGAAGATACTTCAGATTGCAGCCAATTCCCTATGTCCTCATTGATAACATTCTTTTCAGAAAAGATCTGAATGGTGTTTTGTTAAGGTGTATTGATATTGATCAAACAAAAAGAGTACTACATGAATTTCATGATGGAGTTTCAGGGGGTCACTTTGCTCCAAGGAAAACTACTTGGAAAATCATGAGAGTTGGTTACTATTTGCCCAATTTGTTTAAAGATGCATATGCATGGTCAAGAAAGTGTGTTAAATGTGCTTTGTTTTCAAGAAAAGAAAAGTTACCTACTATGCCTCTACATCCAATTCAGATGGAACAACCCTTCATGAGATGGGGCATTGACTTTATTGGGCCAATTAATCCACCATCCAGTGCTGGCCACAAGTGGGTGCTTATTGCTATAGACTATTTCACATGATGGACAGAAGCAGTAGCTTTGAAAGAAGCAAATGAATATTTAGTTTTGAATTTTTATGAAGATATAGTCACCAGGTTTGGAGTTCCTAACTACATTTCAGATAATTATCTTGCATTTTTTGGATTGAGAGTCACAGATTGGGCTATTAAACACATAATTCATTTGAATACTTCTTCCAATTATTACCGACAAGGTAATGGATTAACTGAAAGTACAAATAAAAACTTGATTAGAATCATTAATAGGACTATGGAAGAGAATCAAATAATTTGGCATACCACATTAAAATCTGCAATTTGGGCAGATAGAGTGACTCCTAAGAGGTTTGTTGGTAATTCACCATATGTCCTTGTTTATGGTAAAGAGGTTAGATTACCTCTATCTGTGGAGCTTCCATCTCTTGACATTATAAATCAGTTGGAGATGTTGGAGGAACAGGACCCAATGTTCGTGAGATATGTAGAGCTCATGGAGCTCGAATAATCAATAGGTAAGGCAATGAAAACTTTGGAGTATCATCAGCTCCAAACAAAGAGAACATTTGACAAAAAAGCTATAGCTAGAGTATTTAAAGAAGGTGATATTGTTCTCAAATGGGATGTTCTAAAAAGTAGGCTGGTCCATCACACCAAGTTTGACATGTGGATGGGTCCATTTATTATCAAAGAATGCAAGGAGCACAATGCTTACCAACTGACCACAATTGAAGGTGAGGTGCTTCCTATCCCAGTCAATGGGATACACCTCAAGCCTTGTTTTTAGGTTTAATGAATTCCTCCTTTGTACATATTAGGTTAGGCTTTATGCTTTCAATAAGTGCTTCTGCACTTTAGTTTGTTTGTTGTTTCTTTCCCTAAGTGTTGTTCCAACGTAGTAAATGCCTAAGTGATTTGGTTATTGAGTTAAAAATGCGTTATAGCCATGTGCAAGGTTGCTCCAAGTCTATTCTTGAGTTTTCCCAATGACTCCATGCCTAATGGATAGGCCTAGGCTACTGATTTCCATGTTTAGCAGGAAAACATCCAACAAATGTCGCTAGAAATGTTACCCATTTTTTCACCTACGGGCTCAATTAGGTAGGGTAACCTGTGCTTTCAGGTGTTCTTAAAGACCAAATGGAGGAAAATTTGTATCAAGGTTACATATTTTCTAACTTGTTTGATTCTTGTGCAGATGCAGGGGAAAATGATGTTTTTTAATTCAACACGTGGACTAAGTGTGGCTCCCAAGAGGGTTGAGCCCAGCATGGAGGTGTTCAGTTTTGGGTGGGTCTTCATCTTGTGTCCTTGCCTTTTTTTCCCATTTTATTTTGTTTTGTCGAGGAGCGGAACCGGAACCATGACTAAATTCTAGAACTTTTCTAAAGTTCCAAATTCTGGTACCGACCTGGTGTTGGTTCCGTCGGGCTTGTTTGTTTGTCTTGTCTTTTTCTTTGTTCTTTGGTCGGGGGGTGTTTCCTCCCCTTTTTATTCTTCCTTTTTTGTCCCTTTTCCCGTCATCTTTGTTTGGTGTTGGAGGCGGGTTCGAGATGGAATATGAACTTGGAGCTTGATGAAAGTTCTAGTTTTCATTTTCGTTCCAGTTTCGGTTCTGCACTTGTGTGCATCTCGTTTTCTTCTTTGACCTTGCATTTGACCGTGGGGTGGTTGTTTCCCTTTGTTTCTTTCTTCTTTCCTTTTTTCCTATTTTTGTTGTGTTTTGGCAGACTGGGGATCAAAATTGAAATTGAACTTGGAACTTTTCCAAAAGTTACAATTCTTGATTCTGTTCTAGTTCCACCCCCACTGTGTTCCGCTCGGGATCGGTTTTTGTTTTGATCATGTTTATGTTTTCACGTCCTTTGGTCTTTGTTTTTGTGTGCCTTGGGTTTTCTTTTCCTTAGGCACTTTTCTTCATTTTTCCAGACACGAGATCAGAACTGAAACCAAACTTGGAACTTTTCCAAAAGTTCCAGTTCTGATCCTGATTCTGCCCTTCTTTTCTTTTCTTTTTCACTACCGGTGGTCAGGGGATATCTTCTCCTCTTTGTTCTTCCTTGTTTTTTTCCTTCTTCCTTCATTCCTTGTATGTTGTCAGGGGCAGGATTAGAATGGAATCTGAACTTGAAACTTGATGAAAGTTTCGAGTCCGAATTTTGTTCCAGTTCCGGTTCCTAGAACTATTTGGTTTTTCCCCTGTTCCAACTCCGGTCTTTTTTTGATTCTCATCTCAACTCTGACTCCACCGAAGGATCCAAGATTCAAAAACATTGAAGGTTTCATCATAACGTCTTGCAATAGTGATGGACTTGCCAATCGAAAAGGATATCGGTATGACTCTTGGCTCCTACTGTGACCTCTTGCTGAATACATGGAGTCTCACCAAAAGAATGGTGTCTTCGATGTAATCAAAGGATCTCGTTATGATGTCTTGCCGACTATCATATGTCTTTCTGATAGCTGCTAAAGGACATAATCACATTGGGGAGACATGATTAGTGTATTTCTGACATGCGATTCTAAGGAACCGACCTTTGACCACCTGGAAATTGACGTGGCACAAATTCAACCAATCAGAAGGTGCTAGGGAAAATCATGGGTAGTTTGACTGATTGACTCCCCCGTAAAGAATGATCGATAGAATGTGCATGACATGGGTTGGCTCAGTGAAGCAATGACATTTGAATCTGACATGGTAAATTTGATGTTGCTTCTCAAAGGGGGTCAACTTGCTGAAAGATCTAGAGCAAGAAGAAAGTCGAAGAAGAAGAAACCATGAGTCGTAGTGATAGCTGGGATCACCACTAGTAAGAGCGGATCGACATTAATGACCATGTCATAAACCATTCAAAGTGGCTCTGACAAGCTCTCAAGGTTGGACATGGAGGCTTGGAGTTAATGCAATCATTGTAAAAGATCTGAGGGCCATGCCTAGGAGCGAGTTTTCACCGATACAAATAGGGTATGTGCATTTAATGCTTCATTAACTTCATTCCAAGGTGCTTCTAGGGCTGACGTGTCCGGGCACCGACTCATTTTGTAAGCCCTAAGGCAGGGGCTGACATCTTTTGTATATATGGCATTTTTGCCTCCTTTTCTAGTCGGTTCTTACTTGCATATTCTTCTAATTTTGTGACTTCTTTGAATCCTTAGAGGAGAATACTGACTTTTGTAACTCATTTAAAGACATTACATGTACAGTTTCACCTTTGGTGATCAATAAAGAAAGCAACTTATGCCTTCTTAGTTATCTATTTCATTGAGTGTGGTGAATGATTGATAAATTTACATGTGAGTTTCTTTTATTCCTTGTTAATTGTCTCATTAATAGCACTTTTAAGTAGAGGAGATGTGTATATTGTAGGTTATAGGTTATGTTAGTGATGCAAAAAATTTTAGTTGTGAGGAGAATTTATCATCCTTCTAGGACTGCATGTATTGTAGCTTTCTTATGAAACATATATGCAATATCATATGAGTATTGAGTTGTGCATATCAGCTTTTACTAGTTGATTGAAAATTGTCTGTTAAGTAGTTGTTCATGTTTGAACAAATTTGGTGTATCACCATAGAGTTTAGTTTTATTTTTATGCACTCCTTCTCCCTTTCCCTTTATAGAATCAATAGTTAGGTGACACCATAGGAAGCCGACCTTCTCTAGAGGTTGACCTCTGTTTACAAGAAACCCACATCTTTCAAGGTCTTCCCATGTTACACTGAGGTGTTGAACATCAGGTTCAACGAGGGTGCAATTTTAGGTGATAACAATACTTTTATTTGATCTTCCATTTATAGAGGTACTTTCTCTGGAGCAATGTGTGTAGGCTTCCTCTTTCTTTGATTTTAACCAATTTTTCTAAGTCAAAAGGACTCTTCCCTCTTTCATCACCAAGTTGAATCTTCACCCTTGGTCTAGACCTCAGTCTATATGGCTTTTATGATCTCACAAATTCATTTAGTGTCTTGAAGCCACATTTCAACATAAAGCCTTTATCAATTTTCTCTTTTCCTTTTTCTAAATTTTTTCTCAAGGACATTATTTATTCTTCCAATCTCATGCACTCATTTGACCTAGACTGTAGTTTGGATCTAACTACATCATCTACCCTTCTTGCTTCTTTCACTTGACTCTTCTAGAAGATCACCATATGATTAGAATCTTCAAGGCTCTTATTCAATATATCTATCTCATTCTGATAATGCATCTTTTGTTCTTGATTCTCCCTCTTCAAACTTTTAATATCATTTAGAGCACAATTGAGTTTTCCCTTAGGGTCTACTTCATCTTCATCATAATTCTCAATTTCTTCATCAGAGATCATTGGAAATGGGTCTACCCCATAGAAACTTCCATGTTCATCATTTGATCTGTCATCTACATCAAATGACCTGCTTTCTCTTCTTGTGTGCAAATTATTTCTATTGTCCTTTTCCTTATTAGAATAGTTTAATTCATCATATAAACATTTAGAAACAAAATGATTGTGATTACCTCTATGTTTTCTAGGACCTGTACTCAATTTCTTGATGCAAACAACTTGCACTTCATCAAACTCCTCAAATTCGGAAGTAGATGCATGTTCATCATTAGCTCTTGTTGCAACTTCACTTGTACTCAGATTTTAAGATTCACTTTCATATTTCTAATTTAATTCTTTCATTTCTTCTTTACCATCCTCTTAATACATCTTCAACTTGCTCCAAACTTCATGTGTTGTTTGACAATGCATGACTCTAGATATTCTGGTAATACTTTTCCACATCTTATCCATAATACTCTAGATATTCTTCCATCAATACTTTCTAGATACCATAATTAGTACCATCAAACCTCATATAATAAAAGATCATTTTTCCAGCTATATAGGACCTTCCTCAAGTGATTATGCTCTTCACCAAGGAACCAAGATCCAATAAATTTTTTTGAATAAGACAACTAAGCTTGGGTGGTTGAATTAGTTGTCACATATTTTAACCTTTAATTCAATCAATAAAAATAATACATGAAACTACTTAAATGATTAATCATCAAACATCAATGCAGAAACTCAAATCCAACACATAAACATAGTAACACCAGATTTATATGGAAAATACAATAAGGGAAAAACCATGGTGAGATTAACTCACATATAGAGAATATCAAAACAAGGCTCACTACTTGAAATAAGGCTCACTAACTAGAATAATGGCTCACTATCCAAACTCACTATCCATAAGGCTACAACCTGGAGGACTCACTACCATAGAGATACAAAGAATACAAATAATACTTTCTATAGAGAGGAAAATATCTCAATGCAACAAAGGATTCCACCATAGTTACTTGAACAACTTACATGAATGATAGATTTCTCCTTCTAATCATTGCATCTAGAAACTCATCATTAAGCTTCACACTGATCACCCACGCACAAATCACACACACTTTCTAAATAGCATCAATGTTGTGTCTACTCTTTCACTTATCTTCCTTTGTTTCTTATGTATGATTTTCATTACTAGCTCATCTTGGCCTTCAAAAAGATAGAATGTTGGCCATCCAACTTCAAATTCGAATTAGGTTGGTTCAAAACATCCTAGGGTGGAATTAGAATGAGGGAAAGACAAACACACACTTCAACAGGACCCAAAAATAGTTCCAACATGTTTCATTAGCTTTGAAGATAGTGCTCAATAAATGGTTGACCAAACCAATGTAAAACACATAGAACAATTAAGCTCAAAACTTCCTTAAACAAAAATTATCTTCACTACAATCAAAACCTATTAACTCTAGAACCACAAGTCAAAATACTTGAACAAAGAGAAATTTGGACCAGCAACCTTTCTCTTGGACTTAAACCAAAACATAAAGAACCATAGTTCACAACTGGTGAACACAAATCAAACTTCAAAATGAACCATCAACCAAACATCTAGATATAACAACCTTCAACTATCATGACCAACATATCAAAACTACATGAACACATGGGAAAATACCAAAGCAACAACTAAATACCTATAATCTTCCTCTAATACACTTTTCTTAATATCCTCAACATATGCAACCAACAAGAACTAGTAGATAACCAATTAACTAGTTGAAATTAATGAAAACACCTTCATTCCTTTCTCTATTCTTGCAACATTAAAAATTTTACAACTTATTCACCCCCCGTCCTAGTTGTCTTTTTAAACATTGTGATAGTTTTCCCTCTCTTAGTCATTAGTGCATCCATGAACTGGCATGAAATTAATGGCCTTTTTTAGTTATTTACTCAAAATTTCCTTATCAAAATCATGTGAATGTAGGTATGATTGCTTTCTTGTTTGTGTGTCAAGATACATTATGTACTCTAGTCTAAGTGTGTAGTAGTGGACAAGGGGGATTGGAAAATGTTGGGGGAATGGTTATTTTGTGTGAGGAAATAAGAAAGGGGATGGGGGGATTATTATGGAGAAATGTGATGAACAATCCTTAAATTTGATATAGCAAGAAAAATTATGCCCCAATGGTATAAATGACCAAAGGTACACCCCTTGCATAGACTTTGAGACTCACAAAACATGAATAAACAAAATATTATACCTAAGCACAAAATTATTCCTAATGACCTTAGTGGATCATAGAGGGGATTGTATAATAGACCAGAATGTTTCTAGCCCCTCTAGCTAAGGCATCAAAGATCATTAGAAAATTAGGCTAATCATAGACACACCAAACAAAATGACCCATGTCTAATCCATACCTTGTCATTGATACACAAAGATATGAATGGATCTAGGTGGCCTCAACATATACAACCAACAACAACTAGTAGATAACCAATTGACCAGTTGACATCAATTACAACACCTTCATTCCTTTCTCTATTCTTGCAACATTAAATTTTTTACAACTTATTCACCCCCCCTCTTAGTTTTCTTCTTCAACATTGTGATATTTTTCCCTCTCTTAGTCATTAGTGCATCCATGAGCTGACATCAAATCAATGGCCTTTTTTAGTTATTTACTAGAAATTTCATTATCAAAATAATGTGAATGCAGGTATGATTGATTGCTTGTTTTGTGTCATGATACATTATTTACTCCAATCTAAGTGTGTATTAGTGGGAAATGGGGATTGGAAAAGGTGTGGGGAATGGTTGTTTTGTGCGAGGAAATAAGAAAGGGGATGGGGGGATTATGTTCGAGAAATGTGGCAAGAAATCCTTAAATTTGATATAGCAAGAAAAAGTATGCCCCAATGATATAAATGACCAAAGGAACACCTATGTACCTTGCATATACTTTGAGACTCACAAAGCATGCATAAGAAAAAGATTATACCTAATCACTAAATGATTCCTAATGACCTTAGTGGATCATAGAGGGGATTGTATAACAAACTAGAATTGTTTTAGCTCCTCTAGCTAAGGAATAAGAGATCATTAGAAAATTAGGCTAATCATACACACCCCACCAAAAATGACCCATGTCTAATTTGTACCTTGTTATTGACAAACCTAGATATGAAATGATCTAGGTGGCCTCAACATATACAACCAACAACTAGTAGATAACCAGTTGCCCAATTGACATCAATGACAACACCTTCATTCCTTTCTCTATTCCTACAACATTAAATTTGTTACAACTTATTCACCCCCTGTCTCAGTTTTCTTGTTCAACATTGTGATAGTTTTCCCTCTCTTATTCATTAGTGCATCCATGAACTGATGTCAAATCAATGGCATTTTTTAAGTTATTTACTCAAAATTTTCTTATCAAAATCATGTGAATGTAGGTATGATTTTTTTTAATTTTTTATTTGTCATGATACATTATGTACCCTAGTCTAAGTGTGTAGTAGTGGACAAAGGGGATTGGAAAGTGTGTGGGTAATGGTTATTTTTTGTGAGGAAACAAGAAAGGGGATGGGGGGATTATGTTGGAGAAATGTGATGAACAATCCTTAAATTTGATATAGCAAGAAACATTATGCTCCAATGGTATAAATGACCAAAGGCTCAACTATGTACCTTGCATAGACTTTGAGACTCACAAAGCATGCATAAAAAAATGATTATACCTAATCACTAAATGATTTCTAATGATCTTAGTGGATCATAGATGGGATTGTATATTAGACCATAATGTTTTTAGCCCCTCTAGCTAAGGCATCAGAGATCACTAGAAAATTAGGCTAATCATAGACACACCACACAAAATGACCCATGTCTAATCTATACCTTACCTTTGACATGCCAAGATATGAAATGATCTAGGCGGCCTCAACTTGGTAACTTCGTATGCTCATGATCACAAGAACAAATCCCAAAAAGGAAAAAAAACAAACCTCTTGCCAAAGATAAGACTAGTAAATTTTGTCAGACCAAGGAAGGATTCATCCTATCAAGCAAAGATGGAGGGGATTGTGATGGGGGGAAAGAAAAGTGGTGGGGTGATTTTAGGGATTACACTGATAGTTTAGCTTTTGGGGTCCATGTGAGCATGCATGTTGTTTGCTTTGTACTTCATTTGTATTGAGTTGATGTGGGCGCTACCTTTGGGATGATGATTTTTTTACTATGGGTGGTATTTTATTATGGAATGGGGTTTAATTATGTGATGGATGGATGAGAAAATATGCATGTTGAAGACTACTTCCCACTATACATGACATGGTGGGGTGATAGGATGGATTAGGGGAGGGAGGGGATGCTGGTATTTGTGGCCAATTCATGTCTTATAAAAACACAATTGTATAAAATTCATGAGTGTGGTGGGTTATGTGTATGGTAGGCCTAGGAGTGAAAATCACTTCATGCTAACTATGATATCATGTCTTTTTTTTATTGTGTGGTAGTAAGGTGGTCAAATTTTCAGCCAAAAGTAATCCAATAGTAAAATAGTCATGTGAGATTTATACTAGGCACAGGTGGTATGCAAGCTCTATTATTTATTATGGGCAGGTGTCCCAAGTGATATCAAGGTGGAATTGGGAAGATGCTATGTGATGTGCATGTGATGGTGGAAAGCTCTTTGGAATCAAGTGATGCATTCCAAGCCATAGTGGATAGGGTGGGTGGATTTATTATGGATGTATTTATTATGAATAGAAGAAATAAGTGACCCAATAGATTGTGGACATGACCCTACACATGGTACCTATTTGCTAATTTTTCACCATGGTACTTTCCCAAGGCTCTACAAAGTTTTTTTTCACCATTGGACAAATTATTTCTCTTTATTATATCTTTTTTTAATTTTTTAATTTTTTTGAATTTTTTTGTCATTCTTATGTGAATAATTTTTTGAGATGGATGATATTCATGGCCTCTTCAATGAGCTCTACCTCCATGGTAGAAAACTAATAATTCCCTCATTCCATATTTTTTTGTGATGATGTAAGGGCCTAGCCAATTAGAGCAAGGGTGGAGGTTGTCCAATCAATCACAATTCAATCAACTTTGCACAATCTTTCCACATTGAAACCCCCTAATTTGATGTTTTCCCACACTTCCTTCAATCTTGCTTGTATCAAAACAAATGATGTTTTTCAAGCATGATTTTAAAACTTGACATCACACCTAGAAACTAGTTACATATTTAGATACCCATTTTCCTCTTTCGCAATATATATCAAATGCTCATAGGGTTTCTTTGGAATACAACCCTCAAATCTCTGATGCTACGCTTCTCACAAGGCCCAATTGGGATTATTTGAAAAGGAAAAATAAGGATATCTTATTCCAATTAGGCTTATTTGACAAGGAAAAATAAGGATATCTTATTCCCATTTTTGCATTTTTGCAACATGACAACATTTACAAGAATTGACAACTTTTGAAAAATATAACAATTTGACCCCACCGACTACCTAGCAATCTAACAAGGACTCAATACACATGTGACATGGTCGAAATGACCTTATTACAAAGGAAAATAAAAACCAAAACCAAAAATGACAAAATTTCCTCATGGAGGCATGAAACCAACTAGGTGCTCCGGTACCATACTCCCAGACAAAATTGAACTCAAGTCCCTTGAGGACAATGTCGCAACACAAAATCATGCTTGATCATATCATACTCTAACCTCCAAGTGACATCTGCATTTGGAAATCCTTTCCAATAAACCAAATATTGAAAATAGACACTATCTTTTGGCTTTTTGAGCTCCTCGGCACCTTGGATGCAATCCAATTTCAAAGACTTGCTTGATGATTGATCCTTGAATTCTCCATTTGAAAGTGTTGTTGAACCTATCTTGATAACTTCAAGCATACCTATTCCATCCTTATCATGAACTATCTTCTTCTTTACTTTTGATGCATGCTTCAAATTTCCCATATGTTTTTGCAATTCACCTTTAATCTCCCCACTTGTGCTTCCTTTCTCATCCTTCTACTATAGTACACCTACAACTACTGCTTCATCAGACCTATTAGCCTCTGATATAAAAGGAATGAATTGGCCAATACCTCCTTTTGAAAACAAGGAGTGGAACACCTCTTTTACCTCATTAGTAACATACTCCTCAAACTCATCTTAAATCTTCAAGATCAATTCATCCTTGAACTTCTTAATATTAGATTTTTTCATTAATACAATATCATGTTCCTCTAATTTCAAACCATTCTTCAAGTATTGTTTTGCTACCTTCAAGTATAGGAGTGTCTGAAAACTACATAGGTGTCTCTTGCTCTATCTTTACAAACTCTTTCCTACCTACCATCATCACATTAGGATTCATGGTCTTCCCTTTATCATCTTCTTTCAAGGGTGTCAAAGTAAAAGAGATTCCATCTTTGTTGATGTCATAGGTGTTTCTTCTACCATCATACATTGCTTTCCTATCAAATTACCAAGGTCTCCCTAGCAGAAAATGACACACATCCATATGAAACACATCACATAGAATCTTATCCTTATATCCTCCTATATTGGACTCAACCCAAGCTTGCTCATTAACTAAAACACACTAACCCTCATTCAACCAAGAAACTTTATAAGGAGTACCATGTGGTATCTTTTCCAACTTAAGTTTGTTAACCATTTCAATGGACACCATATTATTAGTACTACCTAAGTCAACTACAACCTTACAAACCTTACCCATGCACTTGCAAGTTGTCTTGAAGAGTTTCCTTATTTGTGATGGATCCTTCTCTTCTGATTCTTTGATGAGTGTCCTCCTAACCATCAAATATTCACCAACCTCAGGAGTAGTATGTTGTGATGTTGAGCCCACACTTTCAAAATCTTCTCCTTGAGAAATATGATTTCTCCTTTCTCCACCTATTGAATTGGAAGCATGTACTTCATTTCATTTCCAAGCTTGATGTCCAAACTTATTACATTGATAACACCTTTCTGAGAATACATTAGAACCTCTTCCTTAACCACCAAATCTACCTTTAAAGCTTGATCTACCTCCTCCCAAACCACCTCTCTGATCAAAAAATTGTTCTTGACCTTTGTTTGCATCTTCTTGGTTATCATAGGGCTACCTTGAAGTAGAAATTGAACCTCTACCCCTATTTTTTTTGTCCCCCCTTCTCTTCAACTTTTCTTCTACTCTAACAACCAACTAAAAACAATCTTCAACTATTCTAGGGGTACCCATACTCATTTCATCTTGGATATTGAACCTTAACCCATTTATATATACCTTTCCATATTCTCAACTTCATCCTCAACATGACATGCTCTAATGCTCAACTTGTGAAACTCCTCAGTTTAAGACATAGCATCCATCTCTTTTTACTTGAGATTTGGTAGCATTCTAAAAGTTTGGATTGCATAGTCACCAGGAAAGAATTGACTCTTAACTTTAGACACCATCCTATCCCATGAATTAATTTTTTTCTTTTCCCTTCTTCACTCTCTCATCTTGCACATAATTCCACAAAGTTAAGTCAGTGCCTTTCAAATTAGTTTTGGAAAACTTCACCTTTTGTTCATCTGCTACCTCCTTGTATTCAAAATAATTGTCCAGTGCATCAACCCAATCCAACACTTCTTCACCATCGATCTTCCCACTATACATGGGAAATTCCATTTTCACCTCAGAAGTATCTCCTATAACAACCTTCAACATCTTAACCATCCTTCTTTCATTAGGGTCCAACTCATCATCACCTTGGAGTCTTCTTTGAGGGATTTCACTCTCACCCTCTTCCTCTTCCTCTCGGTCACTCTCATCTATAGTGGCCTTACCTCTTCTTTATTTTGTTTCCAATGCTTCAAATTTTGATAAATGATCTTCTTGATACTCCTTCATCATCCTTATTTCCCTAGCAATAACTACACTACCCTTTGGAGTCATCTTCACTGCAAATTACAACTTTTTCTTTCATCAAACTTCAACCTCTTTCCTTCAAATGATCTAAACCTATGCTCTAATACCAATTTTGATGTAAATAATTAGTGTATTTTGTCCAATCAATCTCAATTCAATAAAATTTGAGTAATATTTCCACTTTGAAACCCCCCAATTTGATGTTTTCCCACAATTCCTTCAATCTTACTTGCAGCACAACAAATAGTGTTTTTCAATTATAATTTTCAAATATGGCATCACACCTAGAAAAAAATTATTTATTTAGATACCCATTTTCCTCTTTCACAACATATCTCAAATTACCATAGGGTTTCTTTGGAATGCAACCTCAAATATTTGCTACTACACTTCTCAGAAGGCTTAATTAGGCTTATTTGATAAGGAAAAACAAGGATATCCTATTCCCACGCTGCAAAACTCCATTCAAAAACCTTATGCACATAAAATTAGGTCTTCACATTCATTCCTCATCATCTATAATGGACTCCTAACAATTCTTCAACAAAACCCTACTTCTATGAATCATTTTTGCTTTAAAACATGAGGAAAACTAAGTAGGGCATCACCAAAACTTTATCAATATGCCTCCCCTACTCTTGAAAACCACATGGAAGAAAAACCTACACCTAAATCTTCCATTCCACCAAGTTAGATAATTTTTCTACTAGGTGGAATGGCTTACAAGTCCATTTTATTCAATCAAACCCTCAAAATTAGGGTTTCAAGACAACTTTCAGAAAATCTACTCTAAAATTCTCAAAATTTAATGAAATCCTACGAGACAAAAACCAAAATGTATTTATTTCAATTATTCATCAATTTCAATGCTTGAGAGATGATCCAAAATCCGTACAAGGCCGTACTATGGTCTATAGCAGCAATTTTGTTCTTTGAATGCAGGAAAAATATAACTTTTACTATTCAAAATTAAAAATTACATCAACCAACCTCTCCACAACGTTCCCATATGGTTTTTAAACATACTGAAACCTCCCCAATAGAAAAAAACTGACTTCTAACATTCTTTTCACCTTTTGACCCTTCATATTCCCATTTTTGCACTTTTGCAGCATGACAACATTTGCAAGAATTGACAACTTTTGCAAAATGTAACAATTTGACCCCACCAACCTCCTAGCAACATAACAAGGACTCAATACAAAATTGAACTAATCAAAATGACCTTATTACAAAGGAAAACATAAACCAAAACCAAAAATGAAAAAATTTCCTCATGGAGGCATGAAACCAACTAGGTGCTCCTAGACCAGTGGGCCTAGTGATATCAAGGTGGAAGTGGGAAGATGCTATGTGATGTGCATGTCATGATGGGAAGCTCTTCAGAATCAAGTGATGTGTTCCAAGCCATAGTGGATAGGGTGGGTGTATTTATTATGGATGGAAGAAAGAAGTGAACCAATAGATTGCCGACATGACCCTACACATGGCCCCTATTTGCCAAGTTTTTACCATGGTACTTGCCCAAAGCTCAACAAAGTGGTTTTCACGATTGGATGGATTGTTTCTCTTTAATATTTTTTTTTTTAATTTTTTAATTTTTTAATATTTTTATTTTTATTTTATTTTTTTACTCTTCTTATGCAAATAATGTTTTGAGATGGATGATATTCATGGGATCTTCAATGTGCTCTCTCTCCATCGTAGCAAATTGATAATGCCCCTGATCCATATTTTTTCATGTTGATGTAAGGTCCTATCCAATTAGGTTTGAACTTTCCCTTCTTTTCTCATTCTTGTAGGTTACGTTGATTTTCCTTTAGGACTAAATCCCAAATAGCAAACTCTCAAGCTTGATCTTATTGCTATAATTTATGTGAAGCCTATTTTGATAAGCTATGAGGTGATTAAGGGTATCTAATTATTTCTTATCTAGAAGTTCTAGCTGTTGGAGATGTGCTACATGGTATTCTTCATCATTGATAAGATGTTGTAAAGAAATTCTCATTGATGGGAGCTCAACCTCTATTGGAAATATTTATTGAACACCATATACCAGAGAATATGGAGTGACTCTAGTAGGTGTGTGAATACTAGTATGATATTCAAATAGGGTAGGATTAAGTTGTAGATTCCAATCACGACCAACTTCATTGACCATTTTCTTTAGGATTTTCAAGATTATTTTATGTGTGTGCTTGGCTTGGCTATGTCCTTGTGGATAATATGGAGTAAAAAAATGGTGTTGGGTGTGGAATTGTTGACATAGATCATGGAATTCCTAGATTTTAAAGGGACATCTATTGTCTGTGACTATGGAAGCAGGAATTCCAAAGAAAAAAATAATGTAATGGAGTATGAATTGGAGAATCTATTTCCCTGTATCTTAGTGGCGGTGATTATGAATTTATGACCATTTGATGATGTGGGTTGTATCTTGCCAACAAGGTCTAACCCCCATCATGAGAAAGGCCATGTAGTAACATAAGGCTGTAATTATTATGATGGTTCATGAATCAAGTCACCATGTTGTTGACAAGGTTTGCATACTATCACCAAATTAATTGCATCTTGGTCCATTATGGGCCAATAATATCTTGTGTGCAACAACTTCTTAGCTAACACTGGTCCACTAGAATGGGCCACACATCACCCCTATGTATCTCATTTAGGGTAGTTTGAGCTTCTGTTGAGTCTAAACACCTCAAGAGAGTGCCATCAAAGGAGTGACAATAAAGAGTGTCTCCAAAAATAGTGAAATGAATTTTTTTACAGATAAAGGATTGGTGTTGCAAGGATGAAAAGCTAGGTGGGATAGTGTTATTGTGTAGGTACTCATATATGTCTTCATACCATGGAGAATTAGGAAGAAAAATAATGTTTTTTTTTTTTTTTTTAATAAGAAATAAAAATAATGTTGATCATGATGTTAGTTGCACACCAATAGTGCAGATAAATCCTAAAAGATAGATTGTGGGAACCTATCTTTACTTTAAAGACTAAACTAGGAAAGCCTAAATCTTTAGGCTAACTTAGCTTAATCCCAAGGCTTGTTTAAGTCAAGTCTTGACCATACTAGGTTCACATCAGTGTTCTTTGTGACAATGCTATTAATCATGAGGGGTAAATGGTAATTTCTAGTTCTACAAGGAATCATAAGGTTCGGTGAAAATATTCTCAAGTCGTTCATCAAAAAATTTCATGAAATCAACAGATATACAATAATATTCCATGAATTTCACACAACTTTTCCATCACTTAAGTATATTTAGCTTTAAGAATTCAGCAATACAATGGACAAAAAATATTTGCAATAAAATTTCCATTTAGTCATCTATTTTTTGGAACATTTTGTAAAATTTAAACATATAATCTAAAAAAAAGCATTAAAAATACTGGGAAAGTAAAAGATCTCTTTGGTATTATCCATGCATGCCCCAAGAAATAACCAAATGAAATAAAACCTCTCTATACTTCACCAGATTGTTTCATAGCTAGGCATAGAATGGTGTGAGTTGTTAAAGAAGTGGGGGTTTAATTTGGACATCGGGTAGGTTCTATATTCACCCCTAAACAACACAACATATAATCTTTTCTAGCTAAACAAACAACTAGCTACAAAAGATAATAGTCGGTAGCTTTCAAGTTAGCTTTGCTATTGATTAGTTTTACATGTATACAAGTTTTTAATCTAGAATGATTCAAAAAATAGAAAAAAAGAACAAAACTTAAAGAAGTTTTGGCTCTTCAGACATCCACAAATTTTGAACTTAAATATAAAAGTAAAGCACTAAATGTCCTTTTATAGGAACAAGGCCCCAAGAGTTTGAACTCAAGTCTATCAAAGGAATCATATATATCAAATCAAAATATAACACATGGGAAATGCTAGTTGTCATTGGAATCTTCTAGAAACAGTCAAGGCTTTGACTTCTTCATCAGTATTAATCCTCAACTCCAAGCTCTGGTACTCAAATGCTCTACACAAAACAAGGCCACTAGTACTCTTCAGATTTTGGGATGGTATGCCTCGATTGGGATCAGGAACAACCTACAAATTTACTTACAACAACATATCCTTGTGCTTACTTCTGGTATCCGATATCTGGTTATTCATTGCCTTGTATTGGACTCCATGCTTGATAACTCTTCTTCACCTTTCTTCAATTAATACTCCTAGAAGGAAGCCAATACCTGATGCATCTTCTCTTTCAAAATTCTTTGAATTACCTTCCAGCTATATTTGAGCTTGGCATAATTTTCTAATATCTAAAGGATATTTGTATTCCTTTGTATCTTGTTTGTTTCATACTTAACCATGGCATTTTTTCACTGTATAATTTCATCAATGACTTCCCGATTCAACAACTAAAGAGGTTCTTTATTTAATTTTTCAAGAGATTCCTTGAAATATTTTTCTTCCTTTCCATCTCGTCCTATTGCCTAGGGATCATAGTCTTGTCGTGCTAGTGATTCAATGAAAATTTGATCTCTGTCAACTAGTTTATTGCATTTCTTAGTGACTTTTTTGAATCCTTCCACACATTGCATTAAGGTTTCACTTTCCCAGTTTAACTATTTATTCCATTTGGCACACATCAAAACCTCTTATACCATCATTATCTATTCACTTATCAATTCATAGACATTTGTTTGAATGAGAGCATTTAAAATTTTCCTTTCAGCATCAATTTCTCCTAATGAAACATGAATTCTCCTAATATTTTATATTTTTAACACCAATTGTATGCCTACTTGTATTTACCAATTGCATCTATGATTAATTCTTCTACTTGCCTTACTAAGTGCTCCATCCATTCTTCAAATACACTCATTTATGGAAAAGTGTTGCGATAGCATCCGCCTGCTCTTGTAACATGAGCATTGGATTTTGAGGAAATTCAACCTCTGCTTGATCAGACTAGGCTAATTATACTATAATTTTTTCTTGATGGGTAACCCATTCTTTCTTTTCTTTTGTTTTCTTTTCTACACCCTAGCAATAGTTGCTTCTAAATTCATCTTCATTTCTTCTAATTCTTGTCTCCAAGATGAATTTCCAACATTGATACTTTTCACTCTATACTTATTATGCATTATTTCATATTTTCTTTTATGTACTACTGGATTATGGAGTATTCTTCCTTCATCTACATTCTTCTGCATGAAATGTTTTATTTTTGCTCTTTGCCTAGTTTTAGGATTTTCCACTTCCTACATTAAGCTTTTGAGATCTAGAGGTACAAATTCAACTTCCCATGGGGAAGCCAATTCTCTGATCAATTAGTCACGTGCTCTTCATTACTTTCTACCTCTATAACATTTCTTTGTTCCTAGTTGTTAGTACCCTTAGGAACTTTTCCTCTTATTTTTTGAACATCATCTATCACATTCTCTTGGATGGGAAAATTTTTAGTATTCACTGGCATGGATTTCAAATTGTTGGGATTTAGCACTATCTCTTCATTTTCAAGACTTATATTTTCATTTCTAGCCATGTGTTCAATATCAATCTTTGGTGCATCACTTTCTTCATGTCCCATTACATCAAGATTCTCTTTATTCATCACCTCACCATCCAAAGTTAGTAAAGTCTTTGTATTTTCAACTTCAACCTAGCCTTCTCCTTTCTCTTCAACAACCCACGGTTGTTCAACATCATTTCCACTATCCCCTAGCAAAAGCTCAGAATCAACTGTATCTTCAATAACAACATTATCAATGGGAACATGTCCTGCAGTTTCCCTTGTTTCATTTTCAACAAGTATTTTAGTGTTTCTCGCCTCTAGGGCAAGTGTTCCTCGTATAAATTATTATTCTTTAGTATCCAAAGTAATTGAACTTTCATCTAACATTTCTTCCACCATTGGTTGTACCATGGGATTCTCCTTAGATTTCTTCTCTTTTACTCACTCCATCATGGCACCTAATTTATCCATTTGTTCCCTAATTTTATATTCTTTCAGTTCAAAACTCTCATCTAGAGCCCTAGGAGTCTTTACCAATGTTTTCTTTACTACAACTATATTGATTAAGGGGGAGAATTAAATAATGATGCAACCCTATGGGATGCAGACTTTGTCTAAGGATGAGTATTCATTTTCGTTCTCACCTCCTCATCAATAATTGGTTGAATCTTCAAATTTTTCATGGAAGAAGATGCCACTTTGGCTTCATCATCCATTTAACCTTACTTGGTATAGTTTCTTTATGCTAGCTAGCTAGTGCCAATGAAACTCTCTGGCTTGGGCCATCAAAAGTTCTCTCCTCAATATGCACTATTGTATCTACCTTACTAGTTTTTATTTTCTTCTTAGCAGCCTCCTCATACTCAAACTCATCTTCTCCTCTTTATTTATTCTTTACATTGAGAAAGTATGTGGGCCTAACTCAAAATTTTCTTAAGTTTCTACAAAATTCATCAATCCACTATTGAGTCTGCACCAAAACTTGTTCAAAAATTCCCTCAATATCCATTATCTATCTACCTTCATAATTTGGATCTGGAATGGTCTCATCATAAACCTTTGTTTAACTATAAACCAGATTCAAAACATCTCCATCCAACTGATCTAGAATTTCATGGAGCTCAAGAATCTCCATCGATCGTAATGAAAATCTTTCATATTTTCTTTGTCTTACTATGTTCCCATCATCAAAATTGAGCCAAAACTCTTCTAAATGATAAACATGGGTATGCTTGTCAGCTATCCCCTTGGAAATATTCCCTTCTAGATCATAGTTAATTATTTGGAGTGTAAAGAACTCTAATTTTTACATCTTTAATTCCTAATCACACAAGTCAACTGTTTTAGTTCCATTGCAATTATAAGATTACTAACAAAATTTTAGTTATTCTAGACATACTTGGTTTCACTAATGATAAACAAAATCACTTTTAGTATGTAGCTTCAAAGACCTCGATAGTTGCATTCTTGATTTCTTGAAGTTTACCTTTCTTTGCACGCTGCAATATGAGTCTTCATTTTTTAATGGTCTTTCAAATTAGTGGTATGGCATGAGGTAAAGTGTTGTAAAAGTAACTACATTCTCAAGATGGTGCCAAGTACGTGTGTGGTTTTCCACCTTCATTAATTACCTACTACAATGCATTAATTTTGTCAAATAATGGTGCAATGATGGAAAATTAGGGTTCAAATCACAATCACCTTGGTTTTTGTGCAAGCCCACCACTAGAGAAGGAATCATCGTGAAAACCTATGTGGCACTCTTGTGTGTCACCTTGATTTTTTACAAGGAAAAGTCCTTTTGAAATACATGACCATTGATGATCACAAGATTTGAATCATCCAGTTCTAGACCTTACAAATATTATTGCAAATAAGGAACATTTACCTACCAGGTCCATGAGAATTAGGTGCAAAAAGAGAAATTGGGAATAGGGTTCTAGGTTTGAGCAGGACCAAAAAATGATTTGAAGATGTTTGTAAAGGAACTTCTAGTTTCTAGCCTCTGTCTAAAGAAACAAAAAAACAACTATCAAGAAAACTAATGAGAAAAAAGACTCACTTGCATTGGGATTACTCATCCACTGAGTAGAAACTTAGGACTAGACAAAGATATGGGATCCTTGACACAGTCGTACAACTCCAGGGCTCCGAGGTCTAGAAAATTCATAAAAATTAGTAAAGAAAATGGAGACACCCTGATTTCGAGAAAGAAAGAGAATTAAAAAAATGACAAGGTAGGCTAAAACAAAACTTTCATTTTACCTTTTCCTTATAAAGAAGCACACCAAAGAAAGCAAAAGAAAAGAGAAGAAGCAACAAAAAAAAGAGGGTCCATATTTTTCCAAAGAGAAAAATGGGGTGTGTTGTGACACCACAAAGTAGAAACCAAAAAAACTAAACAAAAAAATAGAAAGCCAATTTGAGGCCTAATAACCATGCCTCGAATTTATTTAGTATTCAAATTATAAACAATTAAACAATCATTCTGATGTTCCATCTATTGGATGTTATGGATATGGTTGTTGATATGTGGTTGTCATTGATGTCAGCACTATTAGCATTTGTTGTACTAGAGGTTGTATATGTCAAGGATATTGAGAAAATTGTAAAACTAAGTGTTCTAGGTTCCCAATGGAACTATGTAGGTCTTGAAGGTGTCTTGTTCTATACATTGAAGATGTATTGGTGTGGATTAAAGGGTTTACTACTAAATGTTTCTAGATCATCTATCAGAATTTTCAGAGGTCCGCGTGAAGTTTTGAGTATGTTGTGGTATGACAGTGCTTCTATGGTCTCTTTTAGTGTTCCTAAATGAAGATTGTGTGATTATGTTAATCTCAGTTGTTGCGGATTCTCCTCTATTATTTCTTGGTGTTCTTGGATGTCTTTAGATCATTGTCTAGCTTTGTGGTACATCTGCATTACTCGAAGAGCTCGTGATTGAAAATATTTTCTTGTGCATGTTTGGTTTTTCATGTTCTTGGCTGACATGTTGATGATAGCATGTTGTGGATCTTCATGGCGAGATTAATTAAAGTATTTTTTTCTTGAAGATGTTAGTTTGGGTCCCCACTATGTTTTGGCCAACCTTGGTGGATTTGCATTGGAAATTTATTTGTAAATTTTGGCTGACATTGAAAATATGTTTTATTTCTCTGGGAGACTAATTTGTGATGACATCCCATGTAGTAGATATATAAGAGTGATAGGTTGAGCGAAGTTAGTGTGTGCATGAGTGTGAATGTATGACAGAGAAAGTGTAAATGTGTGAATAGTGTTACTATCATTCGATTACTGAGTAGAGAGTGAAGAAGATTGAGCAGAGTGTGAAGAAAGTTTTATGAGCTTAATTGGAACTATAATCAGGCTTGTCTTGAAGCTATTTTCTTAGTTCGTATTCTTTGTATTTTAATCCTATTCTGTATTGTTGGACAGTGAGTACTCTTTTGTAATTGAGGAGTGAGCTCTAGGTAGTGTGTCTGAATGCATGTGCATTCCCCTTATTATTTCTCTTTATACTTTTAATAGAGTATAATATTGTGGACTAAAATCCACTAGGTTTTTTCCCCTTACAGGGTTTCCAAGAAAAAAATCTTCTTGTTATTTGTCTCTCTGATGTGTTAATTGCTTGTGGTTAATTTCTTTTTCATCAGATCTAAGATTAAAGTTAAGATAAGTTAGAAAATAATAAGTTTTCGTGACAACTAATTCACCCCCCCTCTTAGTTGTTTGTACTTATTTTTACAATAATTAGTATCAGATCAGGTTCCTCTAAAGAAGTTTAAAATCTTGAGGTGATTCAAGATGGAAACAACATTCAAGAAGGAAATTCCAAGATTTGATGGCACTAACTACTCAATGTGGAAAGTTAGAATGCAATGTCACTTAAAGTGTATTGGTGAAGCTTTCTGGAAGATTACAAAAGATCCATATACTATTCCTCATAATGGTCCCTCAACTCCTGATGAGATCAAAGATGCTAAAAATAATGTTAGGGCTATTTAAGCTTTAGTGAGTGCTCTAATAGATTCAGAGATGGCTAATGTGTTGGGTCTAGAGACAGCTCATGAGATTTGGAAAAACTGTAAACTTTGTATGAAGGACATGCACAAGTGAAGATGGATAAGCTATAGAGCTTGAAAGGAAAGTATGAGAATTTGAAGATGGGTGAATATGAAAATATAACTTCTTTAATGTAGAGAGTAAATGAAATAGTGATGGGAATTAAAGGTGTTGGTGGTTCTATGGATGAGGAGGAAATTGTGGCTAAAGTACTCAGATCCTTGCCTCCCTACTACAAAATGAAGGTTCATGCTATTGAAGAGTTCATATCAGTAAACAAGATAACAAGAGACACGTTGATCAGGAAGCATGCTACTTTTGAAATAAGTGAATTTGGTGAATCTACACTAAAGACTGAATATGAATTCAAGGCCATTGTATCTGTAAGTAATAGAAAAATACATAATCTAGGAGAGATTTCTAGAAAGCTATCCAAGTATGATGAAGAACTGAAATAGCTTGAAGATAAAGAAAGAGAGGTAGAAGAACTAGAAGTAGTAATTGCAAGACAAGAAGGCATAGGAAAAGGTAAGTATGAAGATGTATTGCCTATTAAATATTTTTCATGCAATAAAATAGGTCATTTTGCATCAAGATATCCTAAAAGAGTTCTTAGATCTAAGCCTAAAAAGTCTAGATTCCAAAAGAGATGCTACTTTGTTGAAGAAGTAGTGACTAATGATGAGTCTGATAAAGAAAATGGAAAAGATGAATGGGATTTCATTGCTACCATTGAAGATAATCTTGTGGCTACTGAATCTACTAAAGATGAGAAAGCTCTTGCAGCCCAAGTTGAAGAAAAAGATGAGTGGGTTATTGATAGTAGAAGTTCACATCATATAACCGGTGATAAAAGAAAATTTGTGAGTCTAGAGAGGTATGATGGTGGGGTTGTAAGATTTAGAGATAACAATGCTAGTGTGATTCATGGAAAAGGATCTATTTTCCTTGGTGGTAAGGATAACATTGATGATGTTCTCTATGTTGAAGGCCTAAAGCACAACTTGTTGAGTGTTGGACAAATGGTTCACAAGGGATATGATCTTCAATTCAAAGATGGAAGTTGCATGATACATGGAAGTTCTAGGAATATGATTACAATAGGAAAAAAAATAAAATATAATATTTTTCATCTGAATACTACTAATGGAAGTTGTTTAATTTATCAAATAGATGAAATTTGGTTGTGGCATAGGAGGTTGTGTCATCTAAAATTTGAAAACATTATCAAGATAAGCTCTACTCAAGCAGTAAGAGATCTACCTAAGTTAGTGAAGCTTGATAATATAATCTGCAACGAATGTTAGATGGGTAAAAAAACTAGAGTCTCTTTCTGGATCAAATAGTTTCATTTAAACAATTTGTTGGAGCTACTACATACTGACCTTTGTAGTCCCTCCAAAGTAAGAAATATTCATGGAGAAAGGTATTTTATGTTGGTTATTGATGATTACTCTAGAATGATTTGGGTTTCCTTTTTAAGAGAAAAATGTGAAGCATTGGAAAAGTTCAAAAGTTTCAAGGCTATGGCAGAAAATGAGAAAGGTTTGAAAATCAAGTGCCTAAGATCTAACAGAGGTGGTGAGTTTATTTCCAGGGAGTTCAACTCTTATTGTGAAGAGCATGGTATTAACAGATAGTTATTTGCTCCTTGAACCCCTCAACATAATGGAGTTGTAGAAAGAAAGAATAGAATAATTCTAGATGTTTCCAAAACAATGATGATGGAAGGAAATGTTTCATAGATGTATTGGAGTGAAGTGGTAAGCATTGTTTTGTATACACTGAACCGGGTAAATGTTAATGGTAATTTTGGTAAGACTCCTTATGAGTTATGGTTTGGTCACAAGCCTACTGTTAAGTACTTCAAGATCTTTGGAAGCAAGTGTTATATTAGGAGAGATGATGATATAGGAAAATTTGATGCAAGAAGTGATGAAGGAATCTTCCTAGGTTATTCCACTAAAAGCAAGGCCTACCGTTGTTATAACAAAAGATTGAGTCTAAATATGGTTGAGAGTGCAAATGTCGATGTTGATGAGAATTCTATCAAATCATCCAGACATTGTAGTTATGATTCAAATGAAGACATTACAAGCCAGGGGAAGAATACTCAAACACAAAATCTACTTTAGATTATTCCATATATTCCGGTGAAGCAACCTCAATTTGTTTCAATAAATCAAGTCAGTCAGGAGACATAGACAAGTGCAAGTGTAGAAGAAAGATTAGAAGAGTCAGAAGTTCAAGAATGTCTAAAAAATCCAAGGTATGTAATGATGAATCATTCTAAAATTCAAATCATAGGAGATAAGAGTAAAGGAGTGCAAAATAGAAGAAAAATCATAGAAGAATATTGTCTAATATCCAAGATTGAGCCTAAAAATGTCACTGAAGCTTGTCAAGATGAACACTGTTTGGAAGATATGATGGAAGAACTGACACAGATTGAAAAGAATGACACATGGTTATTGGTTCCAAGGCCTAAAGACAAAAATGTGATTGGAACTAAATGGGTATTTAGAAACAAGTTGAAAGAAGAAGGTGAAGTGGTCCAGAATAAAGAAAGACTAGTATGTAAAGGGTATTCTCAAGTGGAAGGTATGGATTTTGAAGAAACCTTTGCCCTTGTCGCTAGGATTGAAGCTATGAGACTATTTCTTACTTATGTTGCACACAAGAACTATAATTTGTTTCAATAAATCAAGTCAATCATGAGACATAAACAAGTGCAAGTGTAGAAGAAGTATTAGAAGAGTCAGAAGTTCAAGAATGTCCCAAAACTCCAAGGTATGTAATGATGAATCATTCTTAAATTCAAATCATTGGAGATAAGAGTAAAGGAGTGCAAACTAGAAGAAAAATCACAGAAGAATATTGTCTAATATCCAAGATTGAGCCTAAAAATGTCACTAAAGCTTGTCAAGATGAACACTGGTTGGAAGATATGAAGGAAGAACAGACACAAATTGAAAAGAATTACACATGGATATTGGTTCCAAGGCCTAAAGACAAAAATGTGATTGGCACTAAATGGGTATTTAGAAACAAGCTGAAAGAAGAAGGTGAAGTGGTCTAGAATAAAGAAAGACTAGTATGTAAAGGGTATTCTCAAGTGGAAGGTATGGATTTTGAAGAAACCTTTTCCCTTGTCGCTAGTATTGAAGCTATGAGACTATTTCTTACTTATGTTGCACACAAGAACTATAAAGTCTATCAAACACATGCAAAGTCTGCATTTCTAAATGGAGAACTAGAAGAAGTGTACATTGAACAGCCAGATGGCTTTTAGCTAACAGACAAAGAAGTTATGGTTTGTAGATTGAAGAAATCTTTGTATGGACTTAAGCAAGCCCCCAGAGCTTGGTATGCTAGATTGGAAAAATACCTACTGAATTTTGGATTCACAAAAGGTATTGTTGACAACAACTTATACTTCAAATTAGATAATGATAAGGAGTTAATTATAGAAGTTTTTGTTGATGATATCATTTTTGGAGGGGATGATAATTTATGTATGAAGTTTTCTAATGAGATGAAGAATGACTTTGAAATGAGTATGATGGGAGAAATGAAGTTTTTTATTAGATTGTAAGTTACACTATTGGACAAGGGGATCTTCATAGCTCAGTCCAAATATGTGAAAGAATTGTTGAAGAAGTTTGGAATGGATGACTCCAAACCTGTTGCTACCCCCATGGTGACTGGATGCAAGTTGACACAGAATTATGAATATTGTATGTATGGTTGCTAGATTTCAAGTTGATCCAAAAGAATCACATGTAACTGTTGTGAAGAGGATTTTTAGATATCTGAAAGGAACAGTTGACTTTGAACTTTGGTATCTAGAGGATGATGATCTTAATTTATGTTCATATACTAATGTGGATTGGTCTAGTGGTGTATATGATAGGAAAAGTACTAGTGGTGGTGCTTTCTTCCTAGGGAAGAAGCTGGTATCCTGGTTAAGTAAAAATAAAAAATCAATTTCTCTATCCATTGCTGAAGTAGAATACATTGTTGCTACCAATAACTATACTCAAGTGATATGGATGAAACAAATGTTGAGAGATATCAGGATGATATATGAAGAACCTATTGCGATATACTGTGACAACTCAAGTGCAATAAATATCTCAAGGAATCTGGTGCTACACTCTAATACTAAACATATATCAATCAAATTTCATTTCTTGAGGGAGAAAGTAAATGAGAAAGAAGTCAGACTAGAGTATGTTCCTACCAAAGAAAAAATTATTTACTAAGCCTTTTTTGAAAGATACTTTTGAGTATCTTAGAGGAATGCTAGGGGTAATCACCCCTCCTGATATGAACTAAAAGATGCATTTTATTGCATCAATCCATGAACTTCATTGCTATATTTTGATCTGGATTGATGTTGTCATGGCTGCTACTCAGGGGGAGTAGTCAGATGTGTAGATATGTGGTTCATATCATGTATATGGAAAGGTTATTGTACCTTTTCCATTGATGTCAAAGGGGGAGAGGTGTAATGTGAAAAATATTTTCAAGAGAAGTGCAGGAGAAGTAAGTGTGTTGTGTTGATGGTATTTTTCACATCATGTGTTGCCATCAATGCCAAAGGGGGAGATTGTTGGATGCTAAGGATATGGTTGCTGATATTTGGTTTTCATTGATGTCAACCTTATTAGCATTTGGTGTTATAGAGGTTGTATATGTTGAGGATATTGAGAAAATTGTAAAAGGAAGTGTTTTAGGTTTCCAGTGGAACTATGCAGGTCTTGAAGGTGTCCTATTCTATACATTGGAAATTTATTGGTGTGGATTAAAGGGTTTATTGTTGAATGTTTCTGATCATCTACCAGAATTTTTAGAGGTCCACATGAAGTTTTTAGTATGTTGTGGTCTGAGAGTGTTTTTGTGGTCTTTGTCAGTGTTCCTGAATGAAGATTGTGTGATTCTATTAATCTCAATTGTTTTAGATGCTCCTCTATTGTTTCTTGGTGTTCTTGGATGTCCTTATATCATTCTCTATCTTCGTGGTACATCCACATTACTCGAAGAGCTTGTGATTGAAAATATTTTCTTGCACATTTTTTATTTTTCATGTTCTTGGCTGACATGATGATGATAGCGTGTTGTGGATATTTGTGGCAAGATTAATTAAAGTATTTTTTTTTGAAGATGTTAGTTTGGGTCTCCACTATGTTGTGGCTGACCTTGGTGGATTTGCATTGGAAATTTATTTGTAAATTTGGGCCGACATTGAAAATATCTTTTATTTTTTTGGCCAACAAAGTTGTGATGAAATCCCATGTAGCAGATATATAAGAGTGATTGGTTGAGTGAAGTTAGTGTGTGCATGAGTGTGAATGTATTCCAAAGAAAGTGTAAATGTGTGAATAGTGTTACTATCATTCGATTACTGAGCAAAGAGTGAAGAAGATTGAGCAGAGTGTGAAGAAGGTTTTTTGAGCTTAATTGGAATTGTAATAAGGTTTATGCAGAAGCTATTTTCTCAGTTCATATTCTTTGGATTTTAATCCTATTCTATATTGTTGGATAGTGAGTCCTCTTTTGTAATTGAGTAGTGAGCTCTAGGCAGTGTGCCTGAATGCATATGCATTCCCCTTATTATTTCTCTTTATACTTTTAACAAAGTATAATCTTGTGGACTAACATCCACCATGGTTTTTCCCCTAATAGGTTTTCCAAGAAAAAAATCTTGGTGTTACTTATCTCTCTAATATGTTAATTGCTTGTGTTAATTCATTATTCATCGGATCTGATATTAAAATTAAGATAAGTTAGAAAAGAATAAGTTTCTATGACAACTGATTCACCCCCCCTCTTAGTTGTCTATCCTTATTTTTCCAACACTATCTTCACTTTAGTAGCATACAAAATTAGACATCACACAGATCATGTGTGTGCAATTGATTAATTCTGCTATAGTAAAATTAGAGCATAGAAAATGTTTGCATTAATCTGCATAATTTGGCAATTCCTTTTAATCCAACCTTGGATAGAGCCTTGCTTCTAGTCAAACGTCCATATACCAGACAAGGTTATCTGTATAATTCCTCCCAAACATAGCTCTACTTTCATCTAGATGTTTATAGCCTCGGTAGATATATTTGGATAGCCTAAAGAGTTGAATTTTTTTTTTTCTCTTTTGATATTTCTTTAACATTTATTTTTTCCTTTTTTTTGATATTTCAATATAAGCTCATTTGGTTCAACTTGCAGGCAATCAAGGCCGCTATTAGGTTGGAAATTATAGTTGTAGAAAAGGTCACATTTTTATTTTTTAGTTAATGCAAACAATGCTACCCCAAATTTTAGTAAAATGATTTAAGATATGGGTGTTTGTAGTTCAACATAAACTAAATGATTTATGGAGGCTAAAGTAAAAGAAACTAAACATTTCCTAAATCACTTATAATTAGCGGACTACTTCCGATCGAAGCATAGATCATATTTTCACCACCTTCAATGGTTGCTAATTACTATATAACCTGACCACACAAAACCTCAAGAAGCAAACAAAACAAAAAAACCAAAAAAACACCCAACAAAATAAAACAAAAAAACTATTTTCAAAACAAACTATTTACAAAAAAACTATTTATAAACTATTTACAAAATATTTACAAATTAGCTTGAAAAGTAACAACCAACACTAAGCTTGGAAGTAATGTTTCATAAATTTACCATTGAAAGGCAATAGGACATTTTCTGTAGTCAAAGTTTTTAGTCTATAAGTACTATCACCTAAAATTTCAAACACCTAGTAAGGACCTAACCATAACTTTTCAAACTTACCATGTTCACCTTTATGCTCATGGGCTTTTTCCCAATATAGGAGAAAATCAGATATCCTAAAAGTTTTCAATCTAGCCCTTTTTCAAACCATCATTTTACCACAGATTGGTGCCTAGCAAAGTGATCTATAACTTGGGTAAATTTTTCATCTAAGTGCATCAATTGTGAGAATTGAGCTTCAATTTGATGATATAATCCATTGTACTCTTGAGCATATTTCCAAGCAAGGATTTTCAAATTTATAGGAAATATAGGATTTAACCCATAAATTAAGTGGTAAGGAGAGTTCCCTAATGCAGATTTCATTCTAGTACAGTCTACCCAAAGGGAGAATTTGAGTAAAGAATGCCATTGTCTATGATTTTTTTCAACTGATTTGTTGCTTGCATCTAGTAGATTCTTGTTTGATGATTATGTTAATCCATTTCCATGTTGATAATAATTAGATGATAATTTCAATGTTATACCATAATCAAATTCCCAATTAAAAAAAATTAACGAGGAAAAAATAGGGCCATTATCACATACCAACGTATATGGTACTCCGAACTTGGTAATAATATTTTCCTCTAAGAATTTTATTTTCACCTTTGTGGTGCATTTTTTGCTATGACATGCTTTAGTCCATTGAGTATAATAATTTGTAGCAGTCAACACAAACCTATGACCTATAGATGATGTAGTATTGATGGTGCCAATGAATTCTAAACCCCATTGTGAGAAAGGGTGCATCTCCATCACTGGTTGTAATGGCTGAGCATTAAATCTTCCTTTGTCTATAGATGTTTGACATTTGTAACAATGATTTATGTGTTCATAATTATCTTTGAAAATAGTTAGCCAGTAATAACCAACTCTCAAGATTAGGTGTATAGTATCTAAAGGAACTCCATGAGTTGTTCCAAATTTATCATGTAATTCCTACAACACTTCATTTTCTTTTGTCTTATTTAAACATCTTAGATAAATTCCTTCATGATTCTTCTTGAATAGAACCCATCCTTTAATCATATAACTTCAATATTTTATCTTTAGGGCTCTTCTTTGATTCCTTTGCATATAATCAGGGTAGTTACAACTAACAAGGTAATGCCATATATCCAAATACCAATCATCTTGATATTTTACATCCAAAGTATATTGTTGAATGGAGATTTATGGATCAATCTTAGAAATAGATTTAACTAAGGCTTTTCCTCAAACTAGCTTCATGGGTATAATCTCTAAATTGAATTCTTACAAAATCATAACCCACATAGCTCTCTTTTCTCTGAGCTCACTTTGTGTTAGCATCATTTTCACTACAGCACCAAGGACAATAGCCTTGACTATACTTTTGATAATGTAATGTTAGAATTTTCACATGGCTTTAACCAAAGAAAAGGCTTGTTTTTCAACATATGTGTATCTAAGCTCTGCTTCTTTAAATTGAGCACTCATAAAAGTGATCAATTTTTCTTCTTTGTTCTCAGCTCTTTGTGCCAACACCACTTCACATGTATGACAAGAAGCAAAAGAGTAAATATAAAAAAGTTTAACATAATCTAGACTTACCAATACTGGTGCATCCACAATTACAGCTTTCATATTTTTGAAGGAAAGTTTTTCTTCATTTTCCACTTGATTTTTACATCTTTCTTTAACATATCATTAAGTGGTTTCATTATCTCAAAAAATCTAGTAATAAACTTTTGGACAAAACTGATCTTACCGAAATATGATTTTAGTTCTTTCTTACTTACCGAGGGCTGTAACTTGAGTAGTGCACTCACTTTATCTGGGTCTATTGAAATACCTCTTTCTAAAATAATGTGTTCCAACAATTTTCCTTCAGTTACCCAAAAAATACATTTCTTAGGATTCAACAAAACTCCATAAGTTTCACACTTTTGTAATAAACATTTAAGATCATGGAAATCATCTCCTCTATTAAAGTAATAGGAAGATTTTCCCTTCATTTCACAAACATAGTAGTCAAAGGATCTACTGTCGTATAATAAACCGTGATGGTAGAAAAATTATCCACTACATAAGTTTCTTGTAACCTACAATAATCCTTCTAGAACTTGTCATTAAAATAAGTTATAGGTTCACCATCGAACCTTTTGATTTGAGAATACTAGTGATATAACAAGACAAGATCAACTAGTGTTCTAAATCTAGAGAAAAATTTGACTTTCCATATCTGTCCATGATCTAACTGAGTTACAAGGTAGGTTGATGTACCACTGGTAAACTTCATTGCTTAAGGTATATAGAAACAACCTACATACATCTTAATGTCGTATCCTTGCTCTAAAAAATATATCCTTAAATATATTGATATGTTGTTCAACATCTTCGTGAAGGTAATACTTAGGACACAACTTATCTAGATTTTTGGGAGATCATTGACTCCACATTAAATAAATTGATTATTGTAGGTGAGGTAGGTATAATAGTAGTTGTATTCTGTGGTATTACTCTTGTGCTTCCTGGACTTTGAGGCCTGGATGACTTTAGGCCACTAATTTTGACTAAATTTATATGAGGATCACTAGACCGAGACTTGGTGACTCTACAAGACCTTAGCTTCAACCTTAATGAAACCAAAAGAACAAACAAAATTCCCCCTAGTACCAATTCTAGTTGATCATGATGTTAGTCACACACCAAAAATGTAGATAAATCCTCACAAACATACTGCAAGAACCTACCTTTTACTTGAAAGACTGAACCAGGACAACCTAAATCTTTAGGCTAACTCAACATAATCCCAAGGCTTGTTTAAGTCATTTCTTGACCATACTAGGTTTTCAGGAGGGTTTGTTGTGACAATGTTAAACACAAGGGGTAAACAATAATTTCCGGTTCTATGAGGAATCTTAAGTTTTGGTGAAAAATATTCTCGGGTTGGTCATTAGACAAATACATGAAATAAATAGATATGCAATAATATTCCATGAATTTCAAACAATTTTTCTATCACTTAAGTAGATTTAGCTTTAAGAATTCAACATTACAATGGAAATTTTTAATAAAATTTCCATTCATTCATCTATTTTTCGGAACACTTTATAAAATTTAAACATCTAATCTAAAAAAAAGCATTAAAATACTTGAAAAGTAAAATAGCTCTTGGGTATTATCCATGCATGCCCCAAGAATTAACCAAATCAAAGCAAACCACTCTATACTTCACCAGATTGCTTCATAACTAGGCATAGAATGGTGTGCGCTTTTAAAGAAGGGGTGTTTAATTTGGAGACTCGGTAGGTTCTGTATGGACCCTTAAATGGTGCAACATATACTCTTTTCTAGCTGAACAAACAACCAACTATAAAAGATAACATTTGGTATCTTTCAAATTAGCCTTGATATTGATTGGTTTTATGTGCATACAATTTTTTAATCCAAAATTATTTAGAAAATAGGAAAAAGGAACAAAAATTAAAGATTTTTTGGCTCTTCTGACATCCCCAAATTTTGAACTTAAAAAAAAAAGTAAAGCATTAAACAGAATTTTATAGGAACAAGGCCCCAAGAGTTTGAACTTAAGTCTATCAAAGGAATCATAAACAAAAAATCAAAATATAGCACATGGAAAATGCTAGTTATCATTTGAATCTTCTTGACAAAGTCAAGGCTTTGAATTCTTCACTAGCATTAATCCTCAACTCCAAGCTTTGATACTCAAATGCTCCACACAAAACAAGACCATTGGTACTCTTCAAATTCTGGAATACTATGCCTCCACCGAGACCGGGACCAACCTACAAAATTACTTTCAACAACATATCATTGTGCTTACTTCTGGTATTCAATATCCAGTTATTCATTTCCTTGTATCAAACTCCAAAACCAATAACTGTTTTTCACCTTTCTTCAATTGGTACTCTTGAAAGGTAGCCAATACCTAATGCATCCACTCTTTCAAAATTCCTTGAATTACTTTCTAGCTATATTTGATCTTGGCATAATTTTCTAGTATCTCAAGGATATTTTCATTCCTCTTCATCTTCTCTATCTCATATTTAACCATGGTGTTTTTGCATTGTATAAATTCATCAATGACTTCCTGATTTAACAATTGAACAGGGCTTTACTTACCTTTTCAAGCCATTCCTTGATAGCTTTTACTTCCTTTCCATCCTTTCCTATCATCCAAGGATCACAATATTTTTGTGCTAGTGTTTAAATGAAACTTTGATCTTTGTCAACCAGTTTATTGCATTTCTCGGTGACTTCTTTGAATACTTCCACACATTGCATTAAGGTGTCACCTTCCTAATTTAACTGTTTCTTCCATTTGGCACACATTGGAACCTCTTTTTCCATGATTATTTTTTGAATTTTCAATTCCTTGACTTTTTTCTAAATGAGAGCCTTTAAACTTTTCGTTTCAGCATCAATTTGCTCCTGGTGAAACCTGTATTATCCTTCTAATCTTTTAGATTTCTGAAACCAATGGTATGCCTCCTTGTATTTCCCAAATGCATATATGATTAGCTCTTCTTATTACCTTACCAAGTGCTCCATCCATTCTTCAAATACACTCATTCTATGGAAAAGTTTTGTGATAATGTCAACCTAATCCTGTGACATGAGTACTAGATTCTGAGGAAATTTAGCCTATGCTTGGCCAAACTGGGCTAATGATACTATAAAAAATTTTAGATAGGAAATCCATTCTTTCAACTCTCTTTTCTTTTGTTTTCTTTTCTACACCTTGATGACATTTTTTTCTAAATCCATCTTCATTTCTTCTAATTCTTGTCCCTAGGATGAATGCCCAACATTGATACTTGTTACTCTGTACTCCTTAGGCATTATTTCATTTATGCTTATATCTACTACCTGAGTAATTATATGGAGTGTTCTTCCTCCATTTGTATTCTTTTGCATGAAATTTATTTTTTTCTCTTCACCTAGGTTTAGGAGTTTCCTCTTCCTGCATTAAGCTTTTGAGATCTAGAGGTACTAATTCTACTTCCAATGAGGAAGCCAATTCTCTAATCAACCAATAAGGTGCATCTTTATTACTTTATACCTCTATAACATTTCTTTCTTCCTATTTTTTAGTATCCTTAGGAACTTTTCCTCTTATGTTTTCAACCTCACCTATCACATTCTCTGAGATGGGAATATTTTCAGTATTCAATGGCATAGATTCTAGATTTCTGGGATTCACCACTGTCTCTTCATTTCCAAGACTTATATTTTCTTTTCTAGTCATATGTTCAATATCAATCTTCAAGGAATCACTTTCTTCATATCCTATTAAATCAAGATTGTGTTTATTCATCACCCTGCCATCCAAATTTTGTGAAGGCTCTATATTGCCAACTTCAACCTGGTCTTCTCCTTTCTCTTCAAAAACTCATGATTGTTCAACATCATTTCCTCTATCTCCTAGAAGAAGTTGGGAATCTACTGTATCTTCAATAGCAACATTATCAATGGGAACAAGTATTGTAACTTCCACTACTTTTTCAACATGTATTTCAAGTTTTCCTACCTCTGGGGTGAGTGTTCCTCTTATAAATTCTTCTTCTTCAATATCCATAGGAATTGACCTTGCATCCAATATTTCTTCCACCACTGGTTCTAACATGTGCTTCTCCTTATATTTATTCTCTTTTACTTGCTTCATCATGGAACCTAATTTCTCCATATGTTCCCTAATTTTATCTTCATTCAATTCAAAACTCTCATCTATAGCCACATGAGTCTTTCCCAGTGTTTTCTTTATCGAAACTTTATTAACTTAAGGAGGAGAAGTAAATAATGATGCAACCCTCTAGGATGCAGACCTTGTTTGAGCATGAGTATTTTTTTCATTCTCACCTCCTCATTAGTCATTGGTTGAATATTTGGCTTTGTTGTGGAAGAAGATTCTATTTTAGGCTTCATTGTCCATTTGACCTTACTTGTTCTAGTTTCTTTATGCTAGCTAGTTGGCACCAATGAAACTCTCTAGCTTGGGGCATCAAAAGTTCTCTCCTCAATATGCACCATTTGATACATTTTCTTTTCTTCTTATTAGGATCCTCATACTCAGACTCATCTTCTTCTCTCTATTTCTTCTTTTCATTGAGTGAGTGTGTGGGTTTGACTCCAATTTTTCTTAAGTTTCTATAAAATTCATCAATCCACCATTAAGTCTGTGCAAAAAATTATTCAGAAATTTATTCAATGGTCATTATCTCTCTACCTTCATAATTTGGATCTAGAATGGGCTCATCATAAACTAGATTCAAAACATCTCCATCATCTCCATCCAACTAATATGGAATGTCATGGAGCTCAATAATCTACACCAATCGTAATGATAATCTTTCATATTATTTTTGTCTTGTTATGTGCTTGTCATCACAATTGAGCTAGAAGTCTTCTAAATGATAAACATGGGTGTGATTTCCAATTTTCCCCTTGGCAATATTCCCTTATGTATCATAGTTAATTCTCTGCAATGTAAGGAACTCTAATCTATACATATTTAATTCCTCTTCACACAAGTCAGCTAGTTTAGCTACATTACACTTATAATTTCCCATTATGATGGGAAATGTAATAGAACTTCTTTCATGTGCCATGCTAAATAGATAATTGGACTTCATTTGTCTTACTAATTCCAATAATATAAATTTATTTTTTGGGTGACTGGGCAACATGAAAGGATATCCTTCAAACCCTTCCACCCTAATGTAGGTGAAAGTAGGACACTTAATGTACTAGCCTATAACCTACTTGATAATATTTTGTGCTTCCAAAGACAACCTTTTAGTTTTGTTTCCTTTCATTAGTCTTACTAGCTTCATGGAAAACACACCATTAACTCTCCAATAATGCTCCATGTATTCATGAATAGAAATTTGGGGTATATGAGCATATATCAAACTATTTCCAAGTTCTTTGCCTAGGGTACCATCTATATTGAACCTTTATTTATTTTCCCTTATGGCACAGGAATAGATCACATATGAGGACATATAAAACCACCTTGACTATAAGAATTCCTTCATCTGATCATGTAGTCTTTCACTGATAAAACTTCCCTAATGCATCTAAACAGGGCCTTCCATTAATTTATCTATAACTATGAACATCCATGGTTCAAATTTACTGAAATCCTTAAGCCCAACTATCCTGCTTAACATGATTATAACATCTTTAACATTTGGGTTGAACATAGATCTTAGAATTAGCTTTGTTTTCTTTGTAATTTTCTCCTGGCACCACCATGTACATTTATAATTTCCCTGTTATGTTCTTCCGCACACAAGTAAGTTCTAGCCATCATTCTCACATCTATTGGGTTCATCTAATGAGATGTGAGGAGCCCAAATGTATATAAAATTCCTTCCACATAAAGATCCACATAGATTCTTCCCTCCATTTCAAGAACTCTCTTATTTGGGTTATAATAATTCAAACACTACATAACCAGTTCATGGGCCTCCATTGCTGGCAGAAACCCTCCCACTAAATGTAACCCACTTTCTATAACATTCGTCACACATGGAGAGGTGTTCTCTTTCCAGGCTCGTGTGATGAATTCAACATCACAAAACCATCTTAGATGGGTATCTATTATTATCCCACCCATTGGTATATCTTGCAAAGAAAAATATTTAAAATCATTTTCTAGACTTGCTTCAGAAGTACTCATTTTTACTTGTGTATCTTGCATTTTTACAAACATGTTCCTTTTGTGTGAATTAGGGTTAAATTTAACCAATTATCTTCAACAAATTTATACTCTCAATACTCTCAATTACTAGAGGAAATAACATTATCTCGAGACATGCATGCATAAGATGGCTAACAAACTTTAGTTATTTGAGGCATACTTGGTTTTGCTAATGATAAACAAAATTGATTTTAGAATGTAGCTTCAAAAACCTCGTTAGTTGTGTTCTTTGTTTCTCGAGGTTTACCTTTCTTTTTTCATTGCAATATGAATCTTGATATTTTGATGTCCTTGCAAATTAGCAGTATGGCGCAAGGTAAAATGTTGGTAATTGCATGCTTGAGGTGGTGCAAAGTACGTGTGCAATTTTTTAGCTTCATTAATTACCTATTACAATGCATTAATTTTCTTGAATAAAGGTGAAATCATGGTAGATTGGGGTTCAAATCATGAAAACCTTGGTTTCTAAGTAGGCCCACCACTAGAGAAGAAGACAACAAAGAAACTCACATGGAACTCTTGTGTATCACCTTGATTCTTACAAGGCAAAGGCATTTTGAAATACATGACCATTGATGATCACATGATTTGAATCATTTGGTTCCAAGACTTAGAAATGTTACCAAGAACCATGAACATTTACCTACTGAGTCCATGAGAACCGAGTGCAAAAAGAGAAATAGAGAACCGTGTTCCAGGTTCGAGCAAGACCAAAAAATGATTTGAACATGTTTGCAATAGAACCTACGATTTTTTACCTCCAACCAATGAAACAAAAAGAAACTATTAGGATAACTAATGAATAAAAATACTCATGTGCATTAGGATGACTCGTCCACTAGGTGGAAACTTAGGACCAGACAAAGTTATAGGATCCTTGACACAACCGCCTAACTTTGGGGCTCTGGTGTCTAGTATATTGATAAAACTTAGTAAAGAAAACTGAGACACCCTAAATCTAGGAAAGATAGAGAACTAAAACAATGAGTAGGAAAGCTAAAATATAACTTGCAACATTTTACCATTTCCTCTGAAAGTAGCTCAACAAAGCAATTAAAAGCAAAGAGTAGAAGCAACAAAAAAAGGGGTCCACTTTTTTCCAAGGACCAAAATGGGGTGTGTTGTGAGGTCACACAACAAATATCACCAATCATTTTTTGGATTCAATAATATAATAAGAAAGCACCAAAAGATGTTCTATTATGAACTCATATTGTTGACTATTTTGTTGCACATCAACAAGGGAACCAATGGTAGCCAAGGAATTTGTTGCTTTATTGTTTACCCTTGGTATTTGATCAAGCTAGATTTGTGTGAGGCACTCCTTGAAGTTGTCCACCATACATTTGTAACTCAATAGCTTGTAATCCTTTTTCTGGTATTCAACATTTACTTGTTTGATGACTAATTGGGAGTCACCATATACTTGTAGTTTTGCAATCTTCCATTGGATGGAAAGCCTAAGTTATGTTATAAATGCCTCATACTCTACTATGTTTTTTTATCAAAGAAATGTGATTCAATAGGACTTAGGGATGAAATAACCTTTAGGTGTGACAAAATGTATCCCTACCCTTAAGCCATGTTGTGTGAAAGATCCATAAAAATAAAGGTTCCACCATGTTCCTTCTTCTATGGTTGAGATGTTTTCATCGAGAAATTTTTTCAACAATGGGTTATTATCCTATAAAGGAGCTTCAGCAAGCTGATCGGCAACCACTTTCCCTTTAATATCTTTTTAGTCTACATACTCGATGTAAAATTCAATAAGAACCATGATCCATTTAGTTATTCATCCTTAAATAATTACCTTTGAAATTAGGTACTTTAATGAATCTACTCTTGAGATGAGTTGAGTCTTATGATTGAGCATATAATGTGTAGTTTCTTAGCACAAAAGACCATAGAAAAACATGTTCTCTCTATTGATGTATATTTCAACTCAATTCCAACTAGTGTGCAAGATATGTAGTATGTGGCTCATTCCTTCCCCTTGTCATCATGTTGAGCCAACAATGCCCCCATTTCCACTTGATTAGCTGATATATAATGTATCCCTACCCTTAAGCCATGTTGTGTGAAAGATCCATAAAAATAAAGGTTCCACCATGTTCCTTCTTCTATGGTTGAGATGTTTTCATCAAGAAATTTTTTCAACAATGGGTTATTATCCTATAAAGGAGCTTCAGCAAGCTGATCGGCAACCACTTTCCCTTTAATATATTTTTAGTCTACATACTCGATGTAAAATTCAATAAGAACCATGATCCATTTAGTTATTCATCCTTAAATAATTACCTTTGAAAGTAGGTACTTTAATGAATCTACTCTTGAGATGAGTTGAGTCTTATGATTGAGCATATAATGTGTAGTTTCTTAGCACAAAAGACCATAGAAAAACATGCTCTCTCTATTGATGTATATTTCAACTCAATTCCAACTAGTGTGCAAGATATGTAGTATGTGGCTCATTCCTTCCCCTTGTCATCATGTTGAGCCAACAATGCCCCCATTTCCACTTAAGTAGCTGATATATACAAGAGGACTGGTGGTTGCAAGATAATCCTTCAATTTTTGAAAAGCTTGTTGACAATTGTTATTCCATTTGAATGTGATGTTTTTATGAAGTAAGTGGGAAAATGGTTGACATTTATCAACCAAAAATGCAATGAATCTTCAATGCTCGTGTAGCTTTCCTTGCAGATTTCTAAGTTGTTTTATGTTCTTTGGCAGTGGCATTTCTCTTATTTCTTTTATTTTGATAGGGTCTTCTTCAATTCCTTGGTGGGAAATAATAAATCCAAATAGCTTTCCAGATAAGACTCTGAACACACATTTCTTAGGATTAAGTTGTAATTTATATTTTTCTAGTTGATGAAATATTCTTTCAAGTACTTCAATGTGTCCACCCTTTATTTTTTATTTTCCCAAAATGTCATCGACATAATCTTCCATAATGTCATGTAGCATGTCATGGAAGATAATAGTCATTTCTCTTTGATATGTTGCTCCTGCATTTTTAATTCCAAAGGGAATTACTTGGTAACAAAATGTTCCTCATGGAGTTATAAAAGTTTTTTTGTGTTGATCTTCTTCACCAATGCATATTTGATTATAGCTTGCAAATCCATCCGTGAGGATAACATTACATGTCTAGTAGTAAGATCTACAATCATATCAATATTTAGCAATGGTAAGTCATCTTTTAGATGTTCTTCATTGAGATCTCTAAAAATGTTGAATATGTGGATTCCCCCAGTGGGCTTGGAAACTGGTACAATTTTGGACACCTATTCAAGATAATCAACAGGCTTAATGAATCTAGCCTCCAAGAGTATTTGTAATTTTTCCTTTACTAAAAGAGTTATTTGTGGATGTATTTTACATAATTCTTTCTTGACAAGTGTTGCATCTAGATAAACTACCAAATGATGTACTACAAGTGATGGATCCAATCTTGGCATGTCCTTATACGTCCAATAAAAATTAATGGACCTTCTTTTGAGGAAATATCCAAGTTTTTCATTAAATGTTTCTTCTAGCTCTTCAGAAATATAGGTGATTTTAGGTTGCTCATTTGTTCCCAAGTTTATGTCCATGATATCTTTGATCACCACAACAGATGTCTCATCATGCTTGGTGATCGAACCAAGTGCCTCATCCTCCAATGCCTCATAAAGGTTTTCATCAAAGGATACATCTTTTAATTTTACTTTTTCATGATCCAAAAGC
Source organism: Sequoia sempervirens (assembly GCA_007258455.2). Lineage (NCBI taxonomy): Eukaryota > Viridiplantae > Streptophyta > Pinopsida > Cupressales > Cupressaceae > Sequoia > Sequoia sempervirens. Next base: position 1,957,207 of record VDFB02137365.1, on the reverse strand, counting down.
ACCTCATTGAGGTTTTCACTAAGGATTTTTTTTTCCTTTTTTATGTTTATGACCAAGGCACATGATTTGTTCCCCAAAGTAAGAATATTTATGTAGTGTGATTTTGTTATCTTTCTTATGATCTCTTGATGGGAGCTGGTATTATACTCCCATGATTTATGCTATTGCTTCATCATTTTGGAATATGTCTAAGATGGGAGGTCCTTGTTGGTCCCAATCAATCTATTCATGATATAAAAGTTGAAGGCCAATGGAGGATGAATGGTGTATAGGTGATCAGTGTCAAAAAATTGGTGATGATTTGGAAGGACTCTTCGATGGATTCCTCTTTAGAGATTTTATCAATAGAAGTCTTACCACCTTTATCATGAGTACGTTGCAGTTTTATGGTTACCAATTTAGTCACCAAAAATCCAAGTCCTTGATTTTCCTCATATTCTACAAGCTCAATAGGCTCCATCATTCCTTGCTCTTGTGCCCCCAATCCTTTTCCCTTGTAGCCCTACTTATTGTATAAGTCTTGTCATTTAAGATACCTATGAGTCTGAAGGGTGGGAAGCTCATTTTCTTCTCTATATAACCATGAATAAACATCCATGTCTAAGCCCAAATTTTCTTTGTCCAACAATCCCCATTTATTCAAGTTCTTGAAGGTTTATTTTGGTTTCAAACTAATTAAATGACCATATGATCATGGAGAGTGTTGATGATGATTTACTCATAGCAACAGGGAAAATAAATTCTTCACAGGTAAACCACAAAGATCCTATCCTTCTTGAAAGATATGAAATGAAGGCAACCTAAAAGGGGATTCTGCTTTAACAGGGAAGAGATTGGCTTTTGTTCAATCCCAAGTCTCTGATAACTAGGTCTTCATTGTACTAGGTTCTCTCTCAAGTATAATGTGATATTGTTGTTAATCTCAAAGGGAATATGGTTATTTAGAATCATAAATATCAAATATTGAGTTTTAAATTGAGACTCAAGAACAAATATCATGAAATCAAAAGGTTTAAAATAATATTTCATGAACATCAACATTTATTTTCTATCACTTAAGTAAATTTAGCATTAAGAATTCAACAATTTGATAAGAAATAAAAGATTTTCAAAAAAAAATCCATTCATCCATTTAGATTTTTTGGAACATTTTCAAGGAATTTAGATATCTATTCTAAAATAAAGCATAAAATAGTAAAAATTAATTTTTTTTCCTGGTTATTCTCCATGCATACCCCAAAGAATTAACTAAAACATATCAAACCACTTTATACTTCACTAGATTGCTTCACAACTACATATAAAATTGTACTAGTTTTTAAAGAGAGGGGTTTTACTTTGGACATCGAGTAGGTTACGTATGCACCCTTAAATTTCACAACATACAATCTTTTTCGGCTAAAATAATAAAACCAGCTACAAAAGATACATGAGATAGGTACCTATCCAATTGGCTCTGATATTAATCAATGTCTACATGCATACAAATTTTTAACCGAAATGATTCAGAAAATAGGAAAAAGGAACAAAACTCAAAGAAGTTTTAGCTCTTCCAACATCCACAAATTATGAACTTAACTAAAAAAAGAGATCCTCTGGCCTTTTATAAAACCCAAGGCATAAAAAGTATAAGAAAAATACGTGAGAGGAAATCCAATGGACCAATCACATCAAGGCACATGGAATGTAGTGACCTATAGGAGAATTGAAATCAAAGTAAAAAAAAGTCAACTTAAATTATACATTGAAGTTCTTATGGTTTTAATCTTTAATCATCAATAGGATGATACTTCGAATCAGGATAGTGTATAGGAACTTTCCATACATTCAGAATGAACAAGTGGAATTTCTTCCCCCACACATTGTCTTGTTCCAAGTCTGCTACTCTTAGGAATGGGCTCTCCAGAAGATTGGTATTTGTTTCCATTGCATGTGAAATACTGAGATCTCTAGCTTTCCAGTGGATTCAAAGCCCTCTGTATTATAACCTCCTAGAGCATGCATCCCAACCTAGATATAACTCTATCCATGATTCAAAGTTTTGTGACCATCCATACCTAAAATTTGCATCACAATCTATATCTCCTGCAATCACAAATTCCACACATTAAATCCCTTTTAAATAAAAAAATTTATAAAAATTTCATGTAAATAACACCATTATTCAAATGTTAGTACATAAATCTCATAAATAATATGCCTTCTAGCATATCATATATCCTAGCATAATTATTCTCTACATATACCAGATTATCGTACTATCAAAATCATTAGATATCCTTAAGATTTCAAAAATTATTTTAGTTCACATCATTCCCCAGTACCCAGTACCCGATATCTAGCTTTACCCATGAACTTTCCCCGAACTTCAATTTTACCGAAACTTCCTTTTTATCAGACTCCACATATTGGATCATAACACTCTATTTAATATTTGCACCACCTTTTTCCTTTCAAATGTTTATATTTCCTAGTATCTAGTATCCGAAAACACTTACATTGTGAAGTACTCTTTGATTAAAAATTTCTATTAACTTTTCACTTTCGATGATCATTTCAACTTGCTAATTTATTCCATAAGAGTTATTATTTTCAATTGGGTCCCCAAGTCTTATATTCTTGGGGTGTGTTGTGAGAACACACAAAAAATTGAAACAAATAAAAAAAAATTAAATCAAACTTGAAATTAAATCACCAGTCATACATTATAATTTATGCATATTTTAAAACAATAGCTTTCACCTTCACCTAGATTCTAGCATAAAAAAGTAAAAGTCCATTGGAAACATTTAGGTGTGCTCTGATTAATTCCAATTTTTGGAAGTTAGTGAAAAGAATCAATTCATTGAAATTGAACTATTTAATATGGTAATCCTCCAAATCCAACCAAGGATAGAGCCTTGCTACCAGTCAAGCATCCATAGCCCCAACAAGGTTATCTTCATAATTCTCCCCAAACATAGCTCTACTACCAGCCAGTTGTCTATAGCCCTGGTAGAGTTATTTCGATAGCCTAAAGAGTTGATTTTTTTTTACATATTGCAATAATAGCCCTTTTTTTCTTTCGATATTTCAATGATAGCTCATTTTCAACTTGCGAGAAATGAAACCCACTATTAGGTTGGGAATTACAATGGTAGCGAAGGTTGCCTTTTTTATTTTTCATTCAATGCAAATCCCTTCATCAGTTCACCATTTCCCAAAACTTCATTTAATAATTCCCCACTGGTGCATATTTCCAGCTAAATTTTACTACTTTATGCAAAACCCTAGGTAACTACAACTCGCAATGTGTTAAAAAAATGCATAAATTAAAATTTAGTAATGAACAATTTAATCACCAAATTTCAATATAAATTTTAAAACGTTAGTTACCACCCTTCCAATTAACTTCTATGGCAAATACTAAATACTCGACTAGCACTCCCAATTGATGACACTACACCTCATTAATGGATCAAAAATATCATGATTACATTGAAACATGGTCACATTATTTTGCATTAAATTCTCACACCTTATTTTGCACATATTATTCCTTTCAACTTACCTAGGTGATGATGTGTGTTTCCTTACTGGCTTCATTTTTCATTTTCACTCCACACACAAGCACCTCCATAATTAATATGGATTAAAAAAATAATATGAAATGACCATCTTTTATTTTGAAATCTTCAACTTGCTTGATTCACAATCTTCGTACTGCTTAAATTTGAAGCAATTTATCATCAACTAGGCACAAAAAGTAATTTGATTTATCATTCCACTCTAAAGATAATTGTATGATTGCCACCTTGCTTAAGATTTCTGAGACTTCACTCAAGGAAACTATGTACCACACCTTCTCACAACTTTCTATAAATTCTACCTTTCTTCTTGAATTCTCCACACTTTTGTTAGCTTTCTTATCTTGTTTTGTATTTTTTCTTTATTTATTATCTCTTCCTTTTGGGCAATGGATACTCCAATTTTCTTAAGTTCCTCTCACCAAAAGAATGTTTTCCTAGGAAGTATCACACCGCAAAGGCTTTAAAAAAAATTCTTCATTATGACTTCCAGTTTCACTATACCAAATTTGTGCTTAGTTCTTGGGGGAAAATATGTTGAATCCAGCCACTACTTTTGATTTTACTCTAACATGGCTTCTCATTTTGTAGCATCTCTTCTGGTTATTGGGTTACATGTTGAAGATGTTCACTCGGCTACCAATTTGATAGTAAGGCTTGAATATTTGGAGAATATAGATGTTATTTTGTCTGTTGCTAATCTGACCATCGAAATCCCTTCCATGGATGATATTCCTTGGTTCCTAGAACACGAGGAATGAGTTCCACTCCGGCCTTTCCTCACCGACCTCCATATTCATGACTTTAAATTTCACCAGGAACTTTCCTACATAAGGTATTTAGCCTTGATAGATGAGGCATCCCACATTGACTAAATGGCTACTACTACTTGCAACTTTGCTCACTCTTTTTAGCTTTTTGATCTCTTGGAGCCATAATTTCGATATCCCATGTATATATGTGATACACACACACACACACACACATATATATAGTTTTTAGTACATCTTAAAGTGTGTTTCACTGTGTATGGTTTTTTCATTTTACATTTCACATTTTAGTCTTACAAATGTTTGAATTAACTCACATGCAGAAGATAAGTTAAGAAAAAATTGATAATGCAGAGTCCATATGAAAAATAAAAAGCAAACAAAACACAACAAACCCTACAAAAATTAAGCCAACCCTAACTAACCAAATTTCTAATCTAACAAGCGATTAATCTTAACAAAATAACTTATTTTGATTTATATGACTATTTCAATTGTTGTTTTGGTATGAATTACAATAGATTTATCCTTAAATTCATTCAGGAAAATTTCAACTACTCTATTGTAACAATGAATTATTCCAAATTTTCTACATTTAATAATCATAAATTCAAAGGTGTACTTACCAATGACTTGGCTCATGTGTATGAAAACAACATTATTAAAGGTCAATTTCACACACTTCATCAGATGCGACCATACTCTACCTACTTACCAAGATGTATCACAAATTATATTATTATTAGAGAGAGAAAAAGTAAAAGTTTGATACATTGTATCTTGAATAAAATTAGGTGAATTTCCTTTTTTAACTTGTGAATTTTCAACTTGGAACAAATTACACACGTCTCTTGCTTGATTTTCCCACTTCTTTTCCTCATTCACATTTTCCACATATAAGGAAAATGATGGCTCATCAATACTGTTTCCTCATTTCTAATGTGATGTCTCTAAACCTCAACATTCTCACCTATTTTCCTATAAAATAATAGGATTTTCTTTATAATAATTGCAATTTTCAAACTATTTTGATGTATCAGTTAATTTTTTAGTGTTTTTGATTCCACTAGGGTTAAAGGTTTTTCTCACCAATGGTTCTTTTCTTCTAGTAGTTATAACTTCTATTAATGGAATCACTTTACACATGGCCAAGCTTACTCTAGTTAAAAAAAATCACATTTGAGTTCATGGGTATGTGCAGGATCATCATGGAAAAACTAGGCCCTTAAGTGGCAAAAAATTCAAAAAAATCAAAGTTAGGCAACTTGATGTAAAAATTTGAATAAATTATCTATATTATTTCAAAAATATATAAGAATAGAATCTGTAGCAAATTGAATGTAGTTTCTAAACTACTAGGTTTATTTAGAAAATAAAAAATCTATTTGGTGAAAATTTGAAATTTCAATGAGTACTTAAATTTCGGGAAAAAATAAGAAGTAGGTGTCGCCTAACCACCCTAACCACAATAAAATGATAATATTTTTTTATAAGATTTTAGACATAAGTAGAGGACTCATGTTTGGATGTGATGCATATTTTTTGTAATTTTTTCCAAGTAAATAGTTAATTATGAATTTTTTATTACAAATTTTAAAAATATAAAACTCATATGTCCGACAATTAACTTGGTCAAAACTTCATGAAATTCAAATTTTCTTTTTAATCCTATAGTATGTGAAGCATAGAATGTGACACATGTTTTGGATTCAAAAAATGTGATACTGTTTGAAAGCTATAGATGTTTTTCAATTAGCCTATCAATTAGGACTTTAGTCATAATTCAAATAGAAAATGAATAATAATTATTTATTAAATTCAAAGTGAAGTATAATTTATATTGGTGGAAAGCTTAGAATATCATTTAAAAACCCTTTTCATTTCATCAATTTTGGGTAAAAAAAAAGTCGTCAACCACATACCCCTACAAATACCCATTATATTGCCACTTTTTGGCCCATCATGATCCTGCACATACCCTCACCATGATCAGTTGTATCATGAATCCTACATTTAGTTACTCTATCAAAAGTGAACAAACTCAAAGGATATATTCTTTGGTTAAAATTTTCAAAATTTTACCAACTTCTATACTGAAATACTAGCTTGCACTCAATTTCACTTTACAAGCTTCCTTCCAAAACTTAGAACTAATATAAAATTCAAATATATTCCCTTCAATTCAAAGATAAGGACTAAAATATTCAAAGATGGCCCTCCTTCTAGCGCTAGTTCCTATTGACGATGATTTTACTTGTAGTAACATTGAAAATAAATTCATCATATGTAATATAAAAAGATTTTATCATTTTTGAAAGATATGGACTGAAGGCAACCTAAAAGGGGATTTTTCTTTAATAGGGAAAATATTGGCTTCATTTCAATCCCAAGTCTTTGATAATCAGGTCTTGATTGTACTAGGTTTTCTCTTAGGTATAATGTGATTTATGTTAACCTCAAAGGGAATATGATTATTTAGAATCATATATATCAAATACTGAGTTTTAAATTGAAACTTAAGAACAAATATCATGAAATAAAAAGGTTTAAAATAATATTTCATGAACATCAACAATTCTTTCCTATCACTTAAGTAAATTTAGCATTAAGCATTCAAAAAATTTATAAGAAATAAAATATTTTCAATAATTTTCCATGCATCAATTTATATTTTTTGGAACATTTTCAAGGAATTAAGAAATCTATTCTAAAATAAAGCATAAAAATACTAAAAATTAAAATTTTCTCCTAGTTATTCTCCATGCATGCCCCAAATAATTAACTAAAATACAACAAACCACTTTATACTTCACTAGATTGCTTTACATCTACATATAAAATGGTGCAAGCTTTTAAAGAGAGGGGTTTTAGTTTGGACACTGAGTAGGTTCTATATGCACCCTTAAATGATGCAGCATACATTCTTATTCGACTGAACTAAAAAACTAACTAAAAATGATACATGAGATAGGTAGCTATCGAATTGGATATGATATTAATCACTGTCTACGTGCATGCAAAATTTTATGATGGAATGTTTCAAAAAATAGGAAAAAAGAACAAAACTCAAAGAATTTTTAGATCTTCCGACATCTAAAAATTCTGAAATTAACTAAAAAAAGTGATCCTCTATCCTTTTATAGAACCCAAGGCACATAAAGGATAAGAAAAATACATGAGAGGAAATCCAAGGGACCAATCACATCAAGGCACATGGAATGTATTGACCTATAGGAGAATTGAAATAAAAGTCAACTTCAATTACACATTGAAGCTCTTTGGGTTTTAATTGTTAATCATCAATAGGATGATACCTCAAATTAGGATAGTGTGTATGGACTTTCCATACATTAAAAATGAACAAGTGGAATTTTATGCCCCACACACTGTCTTGTTCCAGGTCTGCTACTCTCAAGAATGGGCTCTCCTAAAGATTGGCAGTTGTCTCCACCACATGTGCAATACCAAGATCTCCAGCTTTCTGGTGGATTCAAATCCCTCTGCATTATAACCTCCCAGATCATGCAACCCAATGTAGATATAACTCTATCCATGATTCAAATTTTCCTGATAGTCCATACTTGAACTTTGCATCAAAATCCACATCTTCTGCAATCACAAATTCCACACATTAAATCCCTTTTAAATAAAAACATTTATAAACATCTCATGTAAATAAAACCATTATTCAAATGTTAGTACATAAATCACATAAATAACATTCCTTCTAGCATGTCATAAATCCTTGCATAATTATTCTCTACATATACCAGATTACAAAACTATCAAAATCATTATATATCCTTAATATTTCAAAAATTATTTCAGTTCACATTGTTTCTCAGCACCCAGTACCCAATATCCAACTTTACCCATGAACTTTCCTTGGACTTTAGTTTTACCAGAACTTCCTTTTTACTGGACTCCACATATCGGACTGGAACACTCTATTTAATATTTGCACCACCTTTTTTCCTTTCAAACATTTTCGATTCCTAATATATTGTACCCAAAAACACTTATATTATGAAGTACTCTTTGATTAAAAACTTCTCTTAACTTTTCACTTCTTGTGATCATTTCAACTTGCTATCTCATGCCATAAGAGTTATTATTTTCACTTGGATCCCCAAGTCTTATATTATTGGGGTGTGTTGTGAGAACACACAATAGAGAGGTAGGGAGTTGTTGTATGTAAAAGGAATTTTGAATTCCATATTCTCCACATCCTTTATCGATTATCTTGACCTTGTCCTAAAAAATGGAAGTGATGGTTTAAATGTATATGGGTTAATGTAGGTGGATGAGGTGGAGGCTTCATCATTAATGGGACAATAATGGTAGATTTTTTATTTTCCAACTAATGTTTTGCAATATTGGAAAGGTTGTGGCTCAACAGGAATGGTGATTTCTATTCCATTATGGAAGAATTTTAGGCATTGGTGGTAGGTGGATGGGATGGCTTGCATGGCATGTATCCAAGGTCATCCAAGGAGGATGTTGTATGGTAGGTCAAGGTAAAGTATATGACATGTTTCCATAATGGCCAGCCCAAATTGAACTGGTAATTTAATGGTACCTTCTAATTCCCTTTCTATGTCATCACATGATTTTATGGTTATTTTCTTATGGGGATCAATGACATCATCTTAATAAACCAATTGTTTTATTAATTTTAATGTACATAAATTTAGGTTAGATCAACCATCTATTAGGACTCTTTTAATGTTATGTTTGTGGACAATGGATTCAATATGTAGTGGTTTATTGTGAGGTGTTTTGCAATGTAGGTCCTTATTAGTGAATGATAGTTGATGTGTGGATGAAAGGTCTCCAATTATAGCTTGGAACTAATTAAGATTTATATCACTTAGTACTCTAGATTCTTGAAGAGCTTTCTCAAGGGCTTCCTTATGCATGGGTGAACTATGAAGGAGTTCTAAGATAGAAATTTGTGATGGTGTTTTTCCAATGTGTTTAATGATATTATATTTATTGGTGTTTGATGGAGTGGATGATGAAGATGATGCTCCTTGTATTTCCACTTGAACTTGGAAAGTTGTGATGGCACAATTGGGTGCTTTTATGCTTATGATGTTACATTGTTCAATTTGGCCGATGATTGTGTCATGTGAGGATGGATTGGAATTATTGGTGTATGTGTATGAAACATTATTATGAGAGGATTTCCCATCATTATGCTATTGGAAGGGCTATGTATAGATTCCTAGTTACTCATTTGGGGAGTTTTGAATTTGAATTTGAATTTCTCACGTCTTAATAAGGTCTTGGATGTAACTCTTCAATCTCATACATTTGATGGTGTTATGTCTTTTGATATGGTGCTATTCACAATATTCATCTTCCCTATAATATTGGAGTTTGGGTTATCTTTCATCAAGAGGTGTAGTGATTGGGAATTTAATCAAGTTTTCTTCTGCCAATTTATGAAATATGGCATCAAGAGGTTCCTCTAAAGGGTTGTACTTACGTTTGGACTGGTTTTTATTTTTTCATTTTCCTTGGGAAATAGTTAGATTCTTGCAGGAACCTTATTGTTGTGTGTTATGCGATAGTGTGTTTTGTATATTTTCAACATGTTTATTGTCAGTTATGCCATCATTTACAAATTTTTTTATTTTAAGACCAATATTTTAGTTTGTCATTGGATTTTTGGTTATTATCTTTTTCGTCTTTATAAATTTTGATTACCTCTTCTACAATTAAATATTTTTCAATGGTAAACTCTTTTACAATGACTTCATCAAATGTTGTGAGACATTGTAATTGTAAATGTAGAGATATTTTGGGATGCAATTTTTCAATAAAAATGTTAACCATTAGTTTTTTGGGTACTTGTAAGGGGAATCTACTTGCAAGGTGTCTCCATCTTTGAAGGAACGAGGAAAAAATTTCCCCATTGCTTTGTTATGTTGTGCATAACTTAGCCAAATTTATCTCTTGATCAATATACAAAAAGTTTGTTACAAATTATTTGGCTAAGTTTGAAAAGGACGTTATGGATCTATGGGGTAAGTGTGTAAACCACTCCAAGGCTTGGCCATTAAGGATTTTAGGGAATAAACTCATAAGGTATATGTCATTATAGGGAAGTTCTTGACATGGGACTCTAAATTATTTTAGGTGCTTGATGGAGTTACCCTTCCCTTTGTATTTTTCAAATTTGGGTATCTCATAGTCCTTATGGAAGGGAACTCCTAATATGGACTGTTAAAACAGATAAGGACATATGTCTTCATGTCTAGAGGTCTTCTTTGTTTTACCAATTTGGATTCCTTGAATCATTTCTTTCATCTTCTACAACTCTTGGGCTAGTTATTGGTTTTGTGAGGGGTTTTGGAGTAGGTTATTCTACATGTATTGACATGGAGGTTTTGAATGGGGATTGTTGATCATTAGGTGTTGGAATTTGATTGTTGGTATATGGAGGATTTTGGGGAGGTAGGGGTGGAGGATTATTGTGTAGAGTCTAGAGATGGGTGTGATGTTGATTTGAGGATTGGAGGTGGATGCATTATGAGGGGGAGGTTGTTTATTAATAATTTGATGTTGAGGATTAGATTTTCATGGATTATTAGGGGGTGGAGGTGGAAGATTGTTGTTGAGAGGTTGGGAGACACTATGTTGAGTGATGTAATTAGCATGAATGGATGAAATTGGGAGGGGTAGAATTGGTATAGTTGGGTTGGAGGGGGCATATGTGATGGTGTTAGGAGGAATAGTGACCCTTAGATGTGATGTAAGTAGGGGTATATTGTTAAGGGGTTGTGTTGCATTTTTAGAGAGAGAGGGGTTTTTGTTTATGATGAGAGGTGAAGTGCATTTGATGAATGGAGTAGGTTGGTGTTAGATGAGATTGTATTTATGGAAGGAGGTAAAGTTGTGTTTGTGATGGGGGGTGCAATTGTATTTTCTAAGGGGAGTGGATTGACAATATATTGACTTGTATTGATAGAGGATGGGATATTGGTATTAAGTTGTGGTCCAAGGAGATGGTTTAAGTTGGTGGATGATAGGGATTGTTGGAAGGGTCACTACTCCTTGCATGTAGGATATAGGTGGAGATGGGGATATTATCCCCTTGTGCTATGAGGCTAAGGAAAAGATAATATTTTTCAAATAGGAGGATTTTCTCCATTATTTATTGATTGTGAGGATTATTAAGGCACTACCTTACTCTACGAGACTGCTCTTGGGAATCTACCATGTCCTCATGGGGTGTTGGTGGTTGAGATGAAGTGGTGTTGAAGAAGGATTCTCCTTGAGAATCCATTAGTTTCCTTGATTGTGATCTAGTGATTGGAATGCAAAACAAGGATTCTTTAGGAATTTAAGGGTGTGGAATTTGGACTAGGTTTGGACTTGGATTTATGATAAAATGGTTGAGTGATAATGTTAGACTAATATCTAGATGATGAAGGTTGTGGATTTCTTAGGATTGGTTTAGGATGTTTGATTTGGTGATGAGGCTAATTTGGGATGATTAGTTTGGATTGCTAGGATGGGATTGATTTATGATGATTGGATTAGGTTGGTTGTACGAAAACCAAAGGTTGCAATCAAAATTTTTAATCTATATCTTTAGGATGAGATGTTTTTGGGATTTTCATACTTAGGATAGGAAAGTTCCTAAGCAATACTAGATTAGGATGGTTTTAAAAAACTTAGCAAAAGGGATCCAAATCCTTAGGATAAATTATCAGAAAAATGGGCTTACCAAGGATGCAACTTAAGATAGGAAAGTTCTTAAGCTACCCCTAGATTAGTGAGGATGATGGAGGATCTAGATTAAAACCTAATGACAAATTTGACATGCAAGGGTGATGGTAGGATTAGATGAATATTTACAAGGGATTATTTTGGAATACTAAGGGATATGTCCCAAGGTTGGATTGGATGATAATGATCGATGAAGTGGGAAGGATGATGATATGAAGAAAGGGGGTTGATGCCAAGTATATGATGTCAAAATGATGAGGAGCTCTAAGGTTTTCCCTAAGTCCAAAGTGCAGATTTATTTGATGGGGAGGGTGAGGGATTGATGATGGTAACTTTTAGGTATGATGAATGATGGGATAAATGGTGGTCAAGAAATGATAGAGTTGTATATTTTGTTTGGATAATTAGAGAGCCCTAAGGGGTCAAATTCAAAAGACTCAGGCTTTGTGGTTGGACAAAGGAATAGTTTCAGGAAATGTAGGTGCAATAGTTTTTGATAGAGCCACAAAAAGATGACAGAGCATAGGAACAAGAGTTTTTGATGGAGGTGCAACTATTTTGGACACAAGCACAACTTTATAGTCCTACATGTTTTGGCAAGATATTTGAAAAAATAAAACACATTGGCAAAGTTTGAAAGTTTTTATAGGGTATGATGAATCCTCATCCATTTAGTTGATTCATCTTGCACTTGTTCTACATAAGAAAAAGGCACTTCAAGCACTTTTTTACAAATCCTAAGATCAAGTAGGTTTATATTCTAGTGTGGTCCCATGAACTTGGATTTCTCCAAACTAGGAATTTCCTTCAACTCAAGGGTAGGGACACCTTTGGAGGTGTACGCACTTTTTTCTTTGCAAGAGTGGATAGCTAGGGGCCTCTTGGAATGGAAGGATAACTGAAATCACCCTCTCCTTAGAAAGATACCAATATCTTATGCAACATCAAATATCTCTACTTCACTCAAGGGAGCCTTATGATGGGAATCTATAGGGTGTGATCCACATCCCTATCACCACACTAGTCTACATTAGACGGATCTTCTAAGTTACACAATGATTTTCTAGTGTATCCTTGATATATGCAAAGGTATGTGAGGTACAATCATGAACACTAACATGTCACAAGTGTGGTCTAAGAACCTCAATGAAGGTACTAAAAGATTGGACCAACCCTACACTCCTAGCTTGGAATCACCCTAGCAAATCAGAGCTTCATTAAACATGATGTGGTTAGATTAGGGTAAAAATTTAGTTCTCCCCCCTTTATACACCCAGTCAGTAACATGTGGCTAAGGTTGTTCCCTAGGGTGATGAAATCCATAGGTAAGCATCTTCATTGGCTGCCCCAACATACACTATTGCAGACTTCGTTGATTCATCTTCAACTTTCAACAAATCCTCTTCTAGATTAGAGGAATACTCTTTGTTGATAGAGGAAAGGATTTCCAACTCCCTTCCAACTATATTTTAAGCACATCTCTCAGCTGTCCTACAGAAATCAACTTCTTCCTTTTCATTTTTAGCTTCAACATTCCTTGTCCCAACACTAGTTTGCGTTGAATCCCTTGGTTCCTCTTTGATGTGTTGTCCTCAGGATGTTGAAAGCTCCTTGGCCTCATGGGGTGACTCATCCTCCTTGAAAGTTGGCTGCTCCAACTTGTCTGAACAACCCTTTGCTTGAGCGATGATGTTTGTGCATGATGAGCAAGTGAATTCAGAGTGGGGTGCATTGTGAAATCTACACCAACTAGTCATTAGTACTTCCTCAAATCTTGGGCAATCCTTGTTGTCCAAACAATCTTTGATTATCTCCTCAAACACCTTGGATGCCATGGTTTTCAATTCTTCGTCTAGTTCTACAAGGGCTAAAGGTTGATAGATTTCCCATAAGGGGATTTCTCCTTGCATGACCCTTTCAATTCTGTTCAAGAAAGTTAGACACCCCAACTCGTTGTGCTTGCGAGTGCAATGGATCTGACATCTATCCACCAACATGACTTACTACAATGGATTCTTCAGTCTCTTGTGAAAATTTTCATGTAGCTGAGTGATATTGATTTGTGTGTGCTGCTCCATTTTGACTCAGCTTCTTTTCCCTTCAAAATTTTTTGATTTTATGTTTCAGCATTAAAAGAGATCTCTTTATCTCAGATTTCTTCTTTGAAAGTGCTATTTTCAACTTCCAAATTTCAACTTTGTAGCCTCAACATGTCAAGCCCTCCTTCTAGCACCAGTTCTATTGATGTGTTTTTTATGCACTTCTCAACACAAGTAGTGCATAGGTGCACTACCTCTCTTGAAAGACAATCTTCCACAATCAGATTGTAGAACATTATCCCAAGGCCTCTAATGTTAGGTCTTGACAGTGCTTGGAATATCTCAGTTGTTTCATGTGATTTCCTATAATCACAAGGAAACTTATGAATGAGTCACAAAGTGGGGAAGTTGGATCTGCAAATGGAGTTCTTAGGATGGGAGAGTTATTGTGCATTTGTTGCAAGTTCAAACAATAGTCTTGAACTCCATTTTTATCATTGGATTTATCTTTACAATGTTCAATGAACCTTGCCTAAGGTTACCATTAAAAAAAAGGAAAAGGGAAGGTAAGAGAGGAAGTTCTTGGACCTAAAACTATGAATGAACAGTGATCATGGAGGCCACTATAGTAGAAAAACTCCCTAAACTGGGTTTTGCTTGGCCAATAGGAACCTACAGTTGCACAAAACTAGTGCAATATTCTAAGGACTACAAATTTTCATATTACACACACACATCAAGCACATGTAATTCAACTAAGTTGCAACAATGAAGTAAAGAGCTCATACTAGCTTTGCAAAGTGACTCATCATCAATGAACCACAAAAAGCATGAGCTAGAAATTCATCAAATACTGAAACAACAATCACCATCAGCACTTCCATTCAAGAAACTAACAACTAAACTAAGAGGGAAGTAGAACCATGCATGCATAATGAAGAAACACAAGAGAAATATCCATAAATCATGCAATGAGGCTCTCTATTGTTGTAGAATTCCTTTACAACAAATCTCCAACCCTTTACAAATGAGGGGGAGACCCCTATTTATAGTTTTCCAAAGCTTGAATGAATGGCTAAAATTGAATTACATTGTGTGGCCAAAATTTGATTACATTAGGGCTTCACTTACCCCACAATATTTAGCAATTTAAAATACATATTTTGTCTTTTCCCTATTTTTTCTTTTAGTGCCTAGGTGCTGTAGCAGTTTTGTCCTCTTGTTGATTTCCCTTTTCATTTTAGCTAAAACTGTTTGAAGGTTGCCTTCTTACTTGCTATGTTTGCAGTGTTCTTCCTTGGATCAAATAGGCCCACCAACAACTAGCATCAATGAATTGGTTGTCCTTGATTTAGGGGGATGGGTCATCATCATCTAGTAAAAAGTAGAACAACTCCCTCATGATTTCTTCAAGGCCACCCCCTTGCATTTTTGTCATTGACTTGCTTGGCATAATCCCTCTTCTAATTCCAACTTTGTTGATGGGTGCTACGAATACATGTGGGCATAAAATGAATGGTGATAGGAGCTATGTGGATTTCCTTGTTCAACTTTCTCAATGGGTCTCCTCTATGGACCCGTGGTAGGTTTCTTGAATCTTGCATACATGAAGTGTCATAAGTGCATTCATACATAAATCAAGGAAAATGTTACTCAAACCTTGCAAACTCCTTGTTAGATCCATCCATGCATCATCAAAAGATCATAATATTCATATTTGGAGCTCATTTGGACCATAAACATAAATGTGGGCCCAACGGGGGTGGGCGCCAAGTCGACCAATGGATGGAAGGCGAAAGGAAGGAAGATAGCGAATGGGGGACAACATTCCCAAAGGGAAGTTCTCGAACCTCAAAAAACTTAGCAAAACCAAGATTTTTTAATTAAAGCACATGGGAGAAGGGGAAGAAAGAGTGCCAAGAAAAACTTCCCCAATATTTGACTCATTTGAAAAAAGTGGAAGCTTGGAAGGGGAAAGTCAGAGGGTCACTGCCCTTTGAAATGACAATGAGCACACGACGACCTAGAAGGAAAGTCCCAGATGGTGACAAAGGGATGGAGCTTCGGAAATAGCCACGGATGGACCAAGTTTTGGAAGCTAGAACACCAAAGGTGGACAGAAGGTCAAAACAACAAAGTAATGATGGAATCCCAAAAACAGCCACAAAGGGGCCTGGTCCTAGAACTCAGATCACTGGGGGCCAACAAAAGGTCAAAAAAGCTGAGGGACGAAGTCCTGGAAACGGCCACAGAGGGGCTAGGTCATGAAATTAAATTTCTGCAACTTCTTGAAACTTAGCAAAACCTTGGCAGTTCACTTGGGCTCCACAAAAACATGCCAAATCCATAAGAAACTTGTCCCCAAAGTCCAAAAATGATGGAAAATGTGAAGCATGTGAGGAGGGGCCAAGTTAGTAGGAACAAATAAAGGGAAACCTGTAGGGGCACTTCTGTGAAGGTAAAAGACTTGGTGAAACTTAGGTAGGTGAATTTTGTTAGGGGAATTTGACTGTTTGAAGGCACATGACCAATTTAGGCTCCAGGAAAGGAGCACACAAAATGAGCTAGGAGAAAAGTAGTGCATTGGGAGTGAAAAGAGGGGGTCCCTACCCATGGCGGGATGTGTGTGCAAAACATGCACAACACATGGTGACTCATTGGGGAAATGCTCCAGAGCATTTTGATGACAAACTGGAATCATGAATCGAGAATGTCTAGTTTCGACCTTCACACTAGGGAAAAAAACCAGATGCCCAACCAAAGGATCAAAACTACTAGTTAATCCAACCTTTAGTATACTAAAAGTCCAAGTGTGTGTAGTTGCATTAATTCCCATCCTTCAATTTCTACAGGAACCCATGCTCCATCAAGTTAAGCTACGTAGTTTATTCTAACTCCAAAAGCATTTGGGACATTTCCTCACTACCAGTCATGCATCCATAGCCCCAATGAGGTTGTTACTATGATTATCCGGAACATTTTCTATTGTCGGTCGGGTGTCCATAAGTCTAGTAGAGTTGCTTGGATACCCCCGAAAAGTTGAATTTTCTCTTTCTTTTTACTTTTCAATGATTTCTTTCTTTTTTTCTCTTTTCTTTTGATTTTTAATTTCCAATTCTTTTTATTTCAACCTACAAGCATTGAAGCTCGTGCTTAGGGTTGAGAATCATAGTGGTGCTGAAGCATAATTTTAGATTTTTCACTTAACTAGACTTCATAAAGGACCTACAATGACCTCCAAATTCACAAAATATGTGAGAGATATAAGATTCCAGAATACATCATAATCGGACTAACCAATGACTTATCCTCTTTCAACCAAACACCTAGATCACTTGACACTAACAAAATATCCTCACCATCCGCTCTAAAAAATTGATTATCGAGTTTGATGAAGAAATACATAGAACAACCCTAGGTGATAAGTATGGTTTTTGGGCACATAGATGTTCCCAACCAAAAGCAAAGGGACCCTAAGAAAAGCAATAGCAAAGTGAACAAAAAGTGAACACCAAAACAAACCAAAGTGGTACATCGAAAGAAAATAGTGAAGAAACAACTCTAAAGAAAACAACCTACAAAAAACCAACTAACCTATTGGAACTATTAAAATCAGATGATTTTTGCATATTTTTCATATCCCTGAGTCTCCTTATGAGTATTTCCTTCATTTCATATTTTTTTTGCTCATATTTTGGCTTTTATCTAACCCCTAGATCATCTATCTTTGCATTCTCCACATTCTGGATCATCTCGCTGTGACATTTTCTAGGTCTCCCGGACCCGTTTTATTAACATTTGGGTGTGTAGGGTGGTCGACAAAACTTCATTGTTGTCTTGGTGACCACATGTTTTCATTTTCTACCAGCATGAGGTTGTGACCATCGACAGGAGTTTTGGCTATCAAGCTGATGTTTCGGCGAACACTCATTGTCTCCCTGATTAGTTCATACGAGGGCATCTATTGATATTTGGAGAGTTCTATTCGTGAGGGTTATACCTTTCGTTGAAAGGTCTTGGCAATGTTGGCTAGTTATACTGACCGATGCTTCAGGGTCCTTCGGTATGGCTAATGTTGCTTCGCTATAGTGTCTTAGCGAATTCAGTGTGTCTTGCTGACGGGGTTCAGTATGTGGCATTCGGTGTAGCCCAATGAAATCTCTATGATGTCTCACCGATGCTCGGATGTTACAGCGACAGTGTCAAATGAAAAGTTCTTTTCGGTGAGAAAAACCTTAAGTTGCAACGACATGATAAAATGTGAAGGGACTTTCGGGGAAAGGGAATGACATCTACAGGAGGTTTCCCTGAGAGCGATAAGCTATAGCAACTATGAACAAAACTAATGGATATCGGTGTGAGATCAGTATACTCTTGGGGACATAATTCTAAGGCTTTCAGTGTAACCTAATATACTCTACAGGAGGTTTCCCCAAAGGCGATAACCTATGGCGACACTTCTTGTTTTCGGCATAACGATAGCCCGGTCTCAGTGATATGAAGTTGGAGGGTGGCTTTCAGTGAAACTCCAAATTGTCTATGTGACTTCTCCCCAAATAGATGTTGTCTTAGCGAAGGTGTATTGGAATTGTATTTCGGCGGAAGTGTTGGTGACCTGTGAATGATAAAAGATCTTCAGTGTAGCCCAATGAATCTATATGACATCTCAATGATAGTGGCGGGCTATAATGAAACAAAGGAACACTATGGGGCTTCGGTATGACAAACGGACTACTATGGCGACTGTGAATGAAATGTTTGAATTTCCTTCGACATAGGTTGTGATGTGTCATGCCGACCCTCTTTCCAGTAAAAATAGAAATTCATCACTATGGCCGACATGAATCTATTTGAATAACCATTGCAAGCCGACATATTTTGGAGCTTGATTTTCATGCTGAGGCCGACATAATGTTTTATTTTTGATATTTTCTAACGCTAGTGTGTATATAATCATGATGTAGTTGTTAACTAATACCACCAGGAGAGATTAGATTTTTTGATACACTGCAAGGAGATACATTAGAATAAAATTATCAGACCAGACGCTATTGTTCCATGATTTTCACAATGGAGGTATTTATGAGATTCATTTGATGTTGCTGCATTTTTTTGGTGTCAATTATCTATTGAATTAAATGAAAAATACTGCTAAGTTGTCTCCATGATTGATTTTTCTAATTATTTAAGTTGACATAACAAGTTTATGTTCAATTTATCAATACACACTTGTTGTATTCATGTGATTGATCAATTGGTCCTTTCAAGTAAAGATTAAATCCTTTTATTGATCATAGTAATCAGAGAGATTTCATTGTGGATTATTGAAGTAGAACTCAGTAGTCACATTATTGCAAGTTTATACGAGTTGTAAACACATAAATGCTAGATAATTTGTGTTTTCTCAGAATGTGATGTTTATCTTGATCTCATTTGACTCCGCCTACCCAACAAGGCACTAGTCTCTGCATTTCACTATTTGAGTCCATTTCAGTTTCTTTATATCTATTAATTAAGCATCCTAGGACTTAGATTGGAAGGTAGCTATTGAGTTTGATTTGTTCACTATTATCTGCCATTGTGGACAAAGCATATTAAAAGGATAATCATAAGATAAGTCTGCACTATTCAAAAAGGTACACCCACCCAGGTTTGCAGCACCTAAAGAGTAGAAGGTTTGATTGTTTCAAACCTTGTCTATTACCCTAAAGCATATCAAGAGATTGGCAGCCTCTTGAGGCATTCAACCTACGTTTTTGAGAGCTAACAAATTGGTGACTCCGCTGGGGACAAACAGAATCAGAGCCTTAATCATAGAGTCAGATATATTGCACAAACTCCACTGGGAATTAGAAGTATTAAACATTTTCTCACTTTCTGAAAAGTGAGTGGTGACTCTGATAAAGATTTTGCAGTTGTGCAATCATGAATGGAAGATCTTAGTACAGGGGAGGTCATACTGGAGCTCCTACTGGAAGCAGTAAGTGGACACATAAAGGTGACAGAGCTGATAAGGGAAAAGGAATAAATGAAGATATGTGCATGAAAAATAAGGATAAAACATTTAGTGCAGATTTTGAGACTTATGATCATTATGACACATGGAGAGATAATTTAGGTATAGATCCTTGTACCCCTGAAGAGCAATTAAATCCATTCTACAATCCTCAGGAAATGGCTGATCTTGAAGCTAAGAAGCAGGCCGAGTTTGAAGATAGATTCAAGCCTAAACAATTCAGGGTTCAACATGAATATGATCAGAAGATTGAGAGTAGTCAAAATATCGTTACTGATCATGAGCTTCCAGATGAAGCAAAAGCACTATTGGAATAGAAAGAGAAGAGAATAAGGGAGCTAGAGGCTAAATTACAAAAATCCCAAATTACTGATCAAACAACTGGATGTTCAAAATATGTTCCACCTCACAAGCAAGGTGATCATGGTGCAAGGTCTTCCAATCAGAAAAATTCTCTTCACCATCAGATAGGGAATCACTACAAGCAGCCAAATCAGCCACCTCATATTCCCGAACAACATGCGAATGTGCATCCCCCTCCTGGTTAGCAACACATCCCTCAGCATAATGCTCATCCTTTACATCAACATCAGTATCCACCTATCCCTCCCCCTCACCAATATGTAGCGATGATCAGGCAGTTTGATTTGGCAGGTCTCAATCCATGCCCTTACGCTATGGATAGTAGCTGGAGAGGTATGATTCCCAAGTTTATAGGGAAAAATGCAATTACTGTTGAGGAACACCTAAGGAATTTGAATGTGTCCATTCAAGACATAAGTATGTCATATGGAGATTTGCACATGAGGTTGTTTATGATGTCACTTATTGAAGATGCTAGGGATTGGTTTAATAGCTTGCCAGCATATTCAATTGATTCTCTCCAAGCATTTCAAGACAAATTCTTAAAACAATTTGGGAATCAAAGTGCTCCAGATGCAGCTCTTCATGAATTGGTGAGGATTTAGAAAAATCAGAATGATTCAATTTATGATTTCAACCGCAAATTCAACAAGTCGCATACTAAAGTCCCTCCTAGATCAAGGTTGTCAGACTCTGCTGCATTGAGTATTTATTTAAGTGCATTTGATCCCAAAATAGGATACAAACTAAGGAATAGATTTCCAAGGGACTTGGATGAAGCATAGAAAGTTGCATTGGCAATTGAAAATAACAAGAAGGCTGCTGGTGTAACTAATAAAAGAGACAACTCGAGGCCTCCCTAGCAAAATAATTATCAGTACAGACAAGAGAACACATACAAAAATGAAAACATAAATGAAAGGCCAAGTTTGCATGATATGCCTTACAATATAGACTGGAAAGATGGGAAACCTATGGCAGCTAGGCCTAGAAATAAAGAAACTCCAGATCCATTGAGCAAGAAAGGGACTTACATGGTGAGTAATAGTTACTTTTGTGAAGTCTGTAATCAGCCACATTCTCCAGACTATTGTGTTGTAGCTCAGCAGATGCAAGAGCAGGGAATGTTGATAGAAAACGATGGAGAAGACCACAAAGTATATTTGACTTCAAATGTTCTTCACCATGTTGAAGAAAGAAACTCATCTTCAGAGGATGAAGGTTATGAATATGATGTTTCAAAGTAGAAATATAATGTTCATATGGTTGAACAATAGATCTTTTATGATTCTGATGAAGATTACATAGAGTCATATCCTGTTGAGGCACCTATTCAATGCAATGTGAGAAGACCTACAATAGATGAAATAAAAAGAATTACTATTGCTGGAGTTGAGAAAGCACGAAGTAAGTATTGGTTGAGAAATAGAAAAGTAAATGAGCCAGATGGGTTTCCTTGGGGAATTTTTATAAAAGACCAAAAGGCAACACAAGAAACTGTAAAGAAGCTAGAAAGCAAGCTTCATGATAAAATTGAAAAGAAGTCTGACCAAGAACAGAAATTTGCAGAATTACATAAGGAATTTCAAAGGTCTGATCAGCCTAGTAAAACATAAAAAGAGGAAAGCAAAGGAGAAGCGCTAGAACAGAGGAAGACTGTCAAGATGGAGGGTTCTTCTTTTGATTTCATCCAGGCATTATCCCAAGTAAAAATATCTATTCCATTACTTGAATTGATGAAAATTAAGGAGTACAGAGATAGTGTTGTTAAATTGATTACAAATGGGAATGAAAAGCATATGAATTCTGAAGAAGTCAATAGGCAGGAAAAGATAAATAATTTAGAGGTCTGTCTAGATACTATTTTAACAACCTCCCCACAAGTGGATCCCTTCTTTACCACATTGCTAATAAATAACAAGTTGCTGAGGAATTGTATGATAGATTCTAGTGCTGCTATAAATATTATGCCAGTAGGAGTAATGAAACAGCTTGGCATGTGGGTTGATACATGTGAAGGGAAGTGTTATGCTATGGATAATCGACCTGTTCCTGTAGTTGGTATTATAAAAGATGTCGAGGTCAAATTGGCTACATATCCGCAGGCAACATTTAATATAGAAATAACATTTATTGATACTCCTCAATTTGGGATGCTTTTGTCAAGACAGTGGACTGTAGCTGTAGGTGGGAATGTTCAGTTTGATTTATCTTATGCTACTATATTAGTGAATGGTCAATAAGTCAAGTTATACAGAGAACCAAGAATGAACCAACTTGTTGAAAGTGTGCCAAAAGATTAAATTAATTATTTTTGTGATGTTGACTTGGGGAATTTTAAGATTGAACCAGCTCAGCCAGAATTAATGAATAGTGACCCAATTGAGAAACATGCTGCACTTGATTGTAATGGTTTCTGGAAGATGTATTTTGATGGAGCCTATAGCTAAGAAGGTAATGGAGTTGGGATTGTATTTGTTTCGCTTGGAGGTATTACTTTTAAATACTCTTTCATGTTAGCATTTGAATGTACAAACAATGTGGCAGAATATGAAGCTTTACAGACAGGTTTGAACATTGTTGTGAAACACAAGATTAAGTTGTTGTCTATTTTGGATGATTCTGAGTTGGTTATTTCACAGGTTAAATCAAAATATGCAGCAAAGCACAAAAGATTAAAACAATATAGGAATGTTGTATGGGACATAATTGAATTATTTGATGCTTTTTCAATTGATTGGATTGACAGGACAAAAAACATAATGGCTAATTTTTTAGCAAATGTAGCACTGAAAAGAGATGATATCACATTGGTTGGTGTATCACAAATTGAGTTCAAGATGAAGCCTACTATTCCTGATAACATTTATAGCTAGAAATTTTTCAATGATGATGATGATCTTTTGAAATTTCTTCATTGCGTGGATCAGTATGAAGCTCAGGAGATTGATTTCAATGCTTTTGTCGAAGAAGTAGATGGCAAAGAAACTGTGCTTGGAAAGGAGATATTATAGCTCAAAACAAATAAATTTTCCAAGGGTCTAGTGGCATTGGAAAGGGTATATGATGGAAATGATAGATCTCTAATGAAGCAAATACCAGTCAGAAAGGAAGATGTTGAAGAAAACAACTTGGGGACTGACATAGCACCAAGGAAGGTTTACATTGGAAAGAAGATCAGCCCTGCAATTAGAAGAATGCTAATAGAATTGCTGAGAAAGTACAAACATGTTTTTGCTTGGTCATATGAAGATCTGAAAGCATACAGGGAAGATTTATTTCAGCATGAAATACCACTGAAGTTAGACGCCAAGCCTTTTAGGCAGAAGCAAAGACCAATAAATCCAGTATTGGAACTTAAGATGCAGGAGGAATTAACTAAGCTCAAGGAGGGAGGAATCATTAAACCAATTAAACATTCAACCTGGGTTTCAAATCTAGTTCCTATAAGAAAGAAGAATGGTGACATCAGATTGTGTGTTGACTTTAGAAATCTGAACATGGCATCTCTTAAGGATAATTATCCTCTACCAAATATGGAAGCCATACTGCATAAAGTGATAGTGTGTGAGTTATTGTCTATGATGGATGAATTTTCTAGATATAATCAGGTCAAAGTCAAGGAATCTGAGCAATACAAGGCATCATTCACCACTCCTTGGGGAACATATGTATACATAAGAATGCCATTTGGTCTCACTAATGCTGGAGCGACTTTCCAAAGAGCCATGGATGTCGCATTTGCTGATTTGATTAACATTATCATGGTGGTGTATCAAGATGACTTGACAGCTTACTCAAAGAAGGTTGAAGATCATGTGCAACATCTTGAAAAGGTATTTATTAAAGCTCTTGAATATGGTATTAGTTTAAATCAAAAGAAGTGTCATTTTACAGTTACAGAAGGTAAACTCTTGGGTCATATTGTTTCAAAAGAAGGAATTAAAATAGATCCTGAGAGAGTTGAAGCTATTGATAAAATCCCTATTCCTAAAACTATCAAGGCAATACAATCGTTCTTTGGTCAAATTAATTTTGTCAGAAGATTTGTTTCTAATTTTGTTGAGATTGTCAAGCCCATATCTAAAATGTTGAAGAAAGGACAAAAAATAGACTAGACTGCCGAAGCTTTAGATGCTTTTATCTCCATCAAGAGGGCTATCAAAGAAGCTCTTGTGCTTAAGTCTCCAGATTTTGCAAAGCCTTTTTCAGATTTTTTCTTTTGCCTCAATGCATACTATTGCTACTGTTATGTTACAAAAAAATGATGATGGTTATGAACAACCTGCGTCTTTCTTTAGCAAATCATTACAAGGGTCTGAATTGAAGTATGACATTATGGAAAATCAAGGATTTGTGTTGGTAAAAGTTGTAAAAGCATTCAGACCATTTCTTGTAGGAGCCAAAGTGATTGCTTATGTCCCTCATACTGTTGTCAAAGACATTTTAACGCAATCTGAAGTCACAAGGAAAAGGTGCAGATGGATCAACAAGATTCAAGAGTTCGACATGGAAATACAAATCACTAAGCTAGTTAGAGGCCAAGGTTTTGCAAGACTGATGGCGGAAACCAATATTGAGGCAAATCAGATTTGCAATGTTGAAGAAGGGGCTACAATTGCAAGCATTGAGCACACTCCATGGTATATTGATGTTATGCATTATCTTAAATACATGAAGTGTCCAGATGGGCTAAGTGAGAGCCAAAAGAGAACTTTGAAGTTACATGCATCAAAGTATGTTTTCATTGATGGAGATTTGCTTTGGAAAAATAGAGATGGAGTATTATTATTATGTCTAGATGAATCACAGGCCAAGCATGTTCTAAGTTAATGCATGAAGGATTTTGTGGAAGTCACTACTCAGTAAGGACAATTGCACACAAGATTCTTAGGGCTAGGTATTATTGGCCAAAAGTTTTTAATGATTCCTTTACACATGTGAGGAAATGTGAAGCTTGTCAAAAGTTTTCTGGTAAATTGAACTATCAGGGTGCTTTGCCACTTCGACCTTTGCAAGCTGATGCCCCTTTTCATCAATGGGAAATTGATTTCATTGGAGAGATACAGGAGAATTCAAGTGGAGGACATAGATGGATATTAGTTGCCACTGATTATTTTACAAAATGGGTGGAGGCGATTCCAACCAAGCAGGCTACAAGTAAAATAGTAACTGATTTCTTGATGGACAATATTATGACCAGATTTGGTGCTCCATTAAAGGTAATCATAGACAATGGGATGTGCTTTAGATTAGATGAATTTAAAAGTTTTTGTGAAAGGTATGGCATTACTATTTCTTATGTAGCTCCTTATCATCCACAAGCCAATGGTCAAGTAGAATCAAGCAATAAAAGTCTTTTAAATATTATAAAAAGGATACTGGAACATAATAAGAGAGCTTGGGATTCAAAGCTAAAACTCCTTGTGTGGGTTGATAGGATCACTGTGAAGAAGACAATTGAAAAATCACCATTTGAATTATCATATGGAGCACAGGCTAGGATGCCTCTACAAAACTTGTTGCCAGTCTATAAGTTTGTTTTACAAGAAGATTTGGAAGTTCCTGAGCCTATTAAAGATAGAATGGAACAACTTGCTGAGCTTGATGAAGTAAGAAGACAGGCCCAAAGTCAAAACATGAAGTTACAGGCACAGATGAAATATCTATTTGATAAGAAGGAAAAGAATAGAAAAATTAAAGAGAATGACTTGGTGTTAATGTGGAATGCAAGGTGTCAGGAGAAGGGAAAGCATGGAAATTTTGAAGCTCTCTAGCTAGGACCATTTGTTGTTGTCGAAAAAGGGGGTGAAGATTCATACTATCTGTAAAACATGGTTGGTGAAGATCAGGAATTGCTTGTTCATGGGAAATTCTTGAAGCCTTTCTTCTCTTGAGCATCACAGAGGATTAAGGGTTGCCAGTGCATGGACAACTCTTGATGGTCCTCTTTAAAATTATTCTCCATGCACAGTAGTTTAGGTTTGCATTCATTTCCATTTCACTTCATTTCCACTTCACTTCCATCTTGCATTCTCTGCATTCATTTCCATTGCCATTCATTCCATTGCTGCTCTTTGGCCCTTTCTCTATCTAGTTTTCTCTCCCAAAGATTCTAGATCCTTGCAATGATCTATCATTCATCCCTAGACGGAGCCACTGTTGGAACTGTTAAAATTAGGTGATTTTTGCATATTTTTCATGTCCCCTGAGTCTCCTTATGAGTATTTCCTTCATTTCATATTTTTTTTGCTCATATTTTGGCTTATATCTGACCCCTAAATCATCTATCTTTGCATTCTAAACATTCTGGTTCATCTCGATGTGACATTTTCTAGGTCTCCCCGACCTGATTTGTTAACATTTGGGCGTGCAGGGCAGTCGGTAGAACTTCATTGCTGTCTTGGCGACCACATATTTTCATTTTCTACCGACGTGAGGTTGTGACCATCAGTGGGAGTTTTGGCTATCGGGCTGATGTTTCGGCAAACTCTCATTGTCTCCTTGATTAGTTCATATGAGGGCATCTATTGATATTTGGAGAGTTATGTTGGTGAGGGTTATACCTTTCGTTGAAAGGTCTTGGTGATGTCGGCTTGTTATACCGACCAACACTTCAGGGTCCTTTGGTATGGCTAATGTTGCTTAGCTATAGTGTCTTAGCGAATTCAGTGTGTCTTGCCGACGGGGTTCAGTATGTGGCCTTCGGTGTAGCCCAATGAAATCTCTATGATGTCTCACCGATGGTCGGATGTTACGGTGACAGTGTCAAATGAAAAGTGCTTTTTGGCGAGAAAAACCTTAAGTTGCAACAACATGATAAAATGTGAAGGGAATTTCGGGGAAAGGGAATGACATCTATAGGAGGTTTCCCTGAGAACGATAAGCTATAGCGACTATGAACAAAACTAACGGATATCAGTGTGAGATTAGTATACTCTTGGCAACATGATTCTAAGGCTTTCAGTGTAACCCGATATACTCTACAGGAGGTTTCCCCGAAGGCGATAACCGATGGCGACACTTCTTGTTTTCAGAATAACGATAGCCCAGTCTCAGCGATATGAAGTTGGAGGGTGGCTTTCGATGAAACTCAAAATTGTCTATGTGACTTCTCCCCGAATAGATATTGTCTTAGTGAAGGTGTATTGGAATTGTATTTTGGTGGGAGTGTTGGCGACTTATGAATGATAAAAGATATTTAGTGTAGCCTGATGAATCTATATGACATCTCAACGATAGTGGTGGGCTATAACGAAACAAAGGAACACTATGGGGCTTTGGTATGACAAACGGACTACTACGGTGACTGTGAATGAAACATTTGAATTTCCTTCGGCATAGGTTGTGATGTGTCCTGCTGACTCTCTTGCTGGTAAAAATAGAAATTCATCATTGTGGCCGACATGAATCTATTTGAATAACCATTGCAATCCAACATATTTTGGAGCCTGATTTTCATGCTGAGGCCGACATAATGTTTTATTTTTGATATTTTCTCAAGCTGGTGTGTATATAAGCATGATGTAGTTGTTAATTGATACCACCAGGAGAGATTAGATTTTTTGATACACTGCAAGGAGATACATTAGAATAAAATTATCAGACCAAAGGCTATTGTTGCATGATTTTCACAATGGAGGTATTTATGAGATTCAGTTGATGTTGCTACATTTTTCTGGTATCAATTAACTATTGAATTAAATGAAAAATACTGCTAATTTGTCTCCATGATTGATTTTTCTAGTTATTTAAGTTGACATAACAAGTTTATGTTCAATTTATCAATACACACTTGTTGTATTCGTGTGATTGATCAATTGGTCCTTTCAAGTAAAGATTAAATCCTTTTATTGGTCACAGTAATTAGAGAGATTTCATTGTGGATTATTGAAGTAGAACTCAGTAGTCACATTATTGCAAGTTTATACGAGTTTTAAACACATAAATGCCAGATAATTTGTGTTTTCTCAGAATGTGTTGTTTATCTTCATCTCATTTGACTCTGCCTACCCAACAAGGCACTAGTCTCTGCATTTCACTATTTGAATCCATTTTAGTTTCTTTATATCTATTAATTAAGCATCCTAGGACTTAGATCGGAAGGTAGCTATTGAGTTTGATTTGTTCACTATTATCTACCATTGTGGACAAAGCATATTAAAAGGATAATCATAAGATAAGTCTGCACTATTCAGAAAGGTACACCCACCCAGGTTTGCAGCACCTAAAGAGTAGAAGGTTTGATTGTTTCAAAGCTTGTCTATTACCCTAAAGTGTATAGAGAGATTGGCAGCCTCTTGAGGCATTCAACCTACGTTTTTGAGAGCTAACAAATTGGCGACTTCGCTGGGGACAAACAGAATTAGAGCCTTAATCATAGAGTTTGAAATATTGCACAAACTCCACTAGGAATTAGAAGTATTAAATATTTTCTCACTTTCTAAAAAGTGAGTGGCGACTCTGATAAAGATTTTGTAGTTGTGCAATCATGAATGGAAGAAAATCTCAGTATAGGGGAGGTCATACTGGAGTTCCTGCTGGCAGTAGTAAGTGGACACATAAAGGTGACAGAGCTGATAAGGGAAAAGGAATAAATGAAGGTATGTGCATGACAGATAAGGATAAAATATTTTGTGCACATCTTGAGACTTATGATCGTTATGACACATGGAGAGATAATTTAGGTACAGATCCCTATACCCCTGAAGAGCAATTAAATCCATTCTACAATCCTCAGGAAATGGCTAAGCTTGAAGCTAAGAAGCAGGAAAACGACTCAAGGTTCAACATGAATATGATCAGAAGATGAAGAGTAGCCAAAATATCATTGTTGATCATGAGCTTCTAGATGAACCAAAAGCACTGTTGGAACAAAAAGAGAAGAGAATAAGGGAGCTAGAGGCTAAATTGTAGAAATCCCAAATTACTGATCAAATAGATGGAGGTTCAAAATATGTTCCACCTCACAAGCAAGGTGATCATGGTGCAGGGTCCTCCAATCAACAAAATTCTCTTCACCATCAGACAGGGAATCACTACAAGCAACCAAATCAGCCACCTCATATTCTCAAAAAACATGTGAATGTGCATCCCCCTCTTGGTCAGCAACACATCCCTCATCATAATGCTCATTATTTACATCAGAATCAATATCCACCTATCCCTCCCCCTCACCAATATGTAGCGATGATCAGGAAGTTTGATTTGGCAAGTCTCAATCCATGCCCTTACCCTATGGATAGTAGCTGGAGAGGTATGATTCCCAAGTTTATAGGGAACAATGCAATTACTGCTGAGGAACACCTAAGGAATTTAAATGTGTCCATTCAAGACATAGGTATGCCATATGAAGATTTGCACATGAGGCTGTTTATGATGTCACTTATTCAAGATGCTAGGGATTGGTTTAATAGCTTGCTAGCATATTCAATTGATTCTCTCCAAGCATTTCAAGACAAATTCTTGGAATAATTTTGGAATCAAAGTGCTCCAGATGCAACTCCTCATGAATTAGTGAGGATTCAGAAAAATCAGAATGATTCAATTTATGATTTCAACTGCAAATTTAAAAAGTTGCATACTAAAGTCCCTCCTGGATCAACGTTGTCAGACTCTGCTGCATTGAGTATTTATTTAAGTGCATTTGATCCCAAAATAGGGTATGAACTAAGGAATAGATTTCCAAGGGACTTGGCTGAAGCATAGAAAGTTGCATTGGCAATTGAAAATAACATGAAGGCTGTTGGTGTAACTAATAAAAGAGACAACTCCAGGCCTCCCCAGCAATATAATTATCAGTACAGACAAGAGAACACATACAAAAATGAAAATAGAAATGAAAGGCCAAGGTTGGATGATATGCCTTACAATACAGACTAGAAAGATGGGAAACCTATGGTAGCTAGGCCCAAAAATAAAGAAACTCCAGATCCATTGAGCAAGAAAGGGACTTACATGGTGAGTAATAGTTACTTTTGTGAAGTCTGTAATCAGCCACATTCTCCAGACTATTGTGTTGTAGCTTAGCAGATGCAGGAGGAGGGAATGTTGATAGAAAACAATGGAGAAGACCACAAGGTATATTTGACTTCAAATATTCTTCACCATGTTGAAGAAAGAAACTCATCTTTAGAGGATGAAGGTTATGAATATGATGTTTCAAAGCAAAAATATAATGTTCATATTGTTGAACAGTAGATCTTTTATGATTTTGATGAAGATTACATAGAGTCATATCCTATTGAGGCACCTGTTCAATGCAATGTGAGAAGACCTACAACAGATGAAATAAAAAGAATTACTGTTGCTATAGTTGGGAAAGCATGACGTAAGTACTAGTTGAGAAATAGAAAAGTAAATGAGCCAGATGGGGTTCCTGGGGGAATTTTTATAAAAGACCAAAAGGCAACACAAGAAATTGTAAAGAAGCTAGAAAGTAAGCAACATGATAAAATTGAAAAGAAGTCTGACCAAGAAAAGAAAATTACAGAATTACACAAGGAATTGCAAAGGTTTGATCAGCCTAGTAAAATAGAAAAAGAGGAATGCAAAGGAGAAGTGCTAGAACAGAGGAAGACTGTCAAACATAGGGTTCTTCTTTTGATTTCACCCAGGTGTTATCCCAAGTAAAAATATATGTTCCATTACTTGAATTCATGAAAATTAAGGAGTACAGAGATAGTGTTGTTAAATTGATTACAAATGGGAATGAAAAGCATATGAATTCTGAAGAAGCCAATAGGCAGGAAAAGATAAATAATTTAGAGGCATATTAACATTCATTGGATTTCATAGTGTATGCACAAGAAAACAAGTGATCATTATCATTCTTAACCATTCAAATTTATCTTTATATTCTAAAAAAGAGATTCAACGTCCCAACACTCAAGTTCAATCACATCATCATGAAAAATTAGCAATTGAGGAGGCTCGTTGAACCCATGGTTAATCCATACACATGTTTTCCTTTCCTCACTCCCATAATCAAAATGATAAGTGCAGCTATGAAAATTAATAGGAGAAAGGAAGGATAGAACTTGGATGTTGTCACATGGAGGTCACAGTGTTGGATAGCCAAGAGCGAGCATAACATCATTGGTAGGTGCATTGGTCACCTCAAAGGATGGCATGGGATTGTACAACATTTCAAGAATCAAGCCTACATAAGTCAGGGAGAATGGGGTAGAAAATCCTTCCTCTAGGTCTTGCGTGGGATTGGAAATCCCTATTAGCTATTCTTCGAGAAGACATACTTCATCTTGTTGATCTTACAAAAACCTGGTGTCCACTTGATTGTTGTCCTCAAAAGGAAATACTCTTTCCCACTTCCTTTCCCAAGTGTTTCCCTTATTTATGTGGTGTTCAATGTCATGGGACAATGACATGTGCAAATATGTCTTATTGCGTCCATCTAAATATCTTAGCACCCTTGCCTTTGTCTTCTAAGTTGCATCTTGTAGTCGACCAGGTGCTTCACCTCTATTGGCAATTATCTTAGCACCCTTGCCTTTGTCTTCTTCACTTTTTTTTTCATACACCTCATCATGATGTTCACTCATTTCCCCTTGTTGACTATCACTATAGATGGAGAAGGAACCCCTCTCCCAATTGAAAAACTATAGTGCATCATTGTTCAAAGGCTCAAGGAGTATGTATTCATCATTGTCATCTTCTAGGATGTGCTCTTCCTTAGCATGAGCATACCTCTACAGTACAACTCCTAATGGAAATAAGTCATCAATTGATGGCACCTCATCAAGGGTACCAAAATCCTCTACGCAATCTCCCTCCAAGGACTTGTCATAAAGCCTATCATCCATGGTGCACATATGATATTAAAGAGGGAGAAATTCTTGATGATTGGTGGATAGCCTTCTTGCTTGATCTAATTCATCACTCAGAAGCTTGAGATTAAATTGTTGTCCTTCTATTTCTTTCCCAACATCCTCTTGAGGACAAATTTTAGCTAGGTTGTCACTTGGCTCAAGCTCTTGATCCTCACATTCCATCCTTGAAGCAGCTACAAGAAGTGGTGTGCTTGGTTACCTTTCTTATTTTTTGACTTGTTCATTGGCCTCTTGGCATAACTCACATGAAAACTTGGAATGTGATGTGTCATGGAGGCTACACCAATTTGGAAGAAATAGCACCTCCAAATCTACTTGGTATTTCAGCTCCGACTAATCCTTTGCTAATCAGGAGACTAGCTGGTCATATCTTTCCACTACTGGGTCCTCATCATCACTCAAAAAAGAAGCTTGATGGTAGACAACCATGGCAAGTGGTTGTTCCCATTCCTCCAAACTTTCATTTTTAGATGCTTGATTGTTGTCATTCATGAAGGAGAGGTCCTCTAATCTAATCTCACTTATTTCTTCATCATCATCCTCTATTGTCCCAAGGCTGTCAACCTTGTCTTATTCTTGATTTTCAACATCTTCATTGGTTGCCCTAGCATACACTATTGTAGACTTCGTTGATTCATCTTCAACTTCCAACAACTCCTCTTCTAGATTAGAGGATTACTCTTTGCTGATAGAGGAAAGGATTTCCAACTCCCTTCTGACTGTATTTTCATCATAGCTCTTAGCTATCCTATAGGAATCAATTTCTTCCTTTTCATTTTTAGCTTCAACGTTCGTTGTCCCAACACTAGTTTATGTTGAATCCCTTGGTTCCTCTTCGATGTGTTGTCCTCAAAATTTTGACATCTCTTTTGCCTCATGGGGTGACTAGTCCTCCTTGAAAGTTGGTTGCCCTAACTTATCCAAAAAACCCTTGGCTTTAGTGATGATGTTTGTGCATGACAAGCAAGTGAATTCATAGTGGGGTGCATTGTGAAATATGCACCAACTAGACATTAGTACTTCCTTCAATCTTGGTCCATCCTTGTTGTCCAAACAATCTTCGATCGTCTAGATGAATTCCTTGGCTATCATGGTTGTCAATTCTTCCTCTAGGTCTACAAGGGCTAAAGGTTGATAGATTTCCCAAAAGGGGATATCTCCTTGCAAGACCCTTTCAATTCTATTCAAGAAAGTAAGACACCCCAACTTGTTGTTCCTGTGAGTGCAATGGATCCGACATCTATCCACCAACATGAATTGTTGCAATGGCTTCTTCAGTCTCTTGTTCAAATCTGCATGCAAATGAGCGATGCTGATTTGTGTGTGCTGCTCCATTTTGAATCAGCTTCTTTTGCCTTCAATTTGTTTTGATTGTATGTTTCAACATTAAAAGAGATCTCTTTATCTCAAATTTATTCTTTGAAAGTTCTCTTTTCAACTTCCAACTTTCAACTTTGTAGCCTCAACATGTCATGCCCTCCTTTTATCACCATTTTTGTTGATGTTTTTTTATGCCCTTCTCAACACAGGTAGTGTGTAGGTGCACTACCTCTCTTGAAAGAAAATCTTCCACAGTCAGATTGTAGAACACTATCCCAAGGTATCTAATGTTAAGTATTGATAGTGCTTGGAATATCTTAGTTGTTTCATGTGATTTGTAAGACTCACAAGGTGGACTTATGAATGAGTCACAAAGTGGGGAAGTTGGATCTACAAATGGAGTTCTTAGGATGGGAGAGTTGCACGTTTGAAGCAGGTTCAAACAATAGTCTTGAACTATATTTTTATCATTGGATTTAGCTTTACAATGTGCAATGAACCTTGCCTAAGGTTACTATTAAAAAAAAGAAAAAGGGCAGGGAAGAGAGGAAGTTCTTAGACTTGAAACTACGAATGAACAGTAATCATGGAGGCTTC
This sequence comes from Sequoia sempervirens, assembly GCA_007258455.2. Taxonomy (NCBI): domain Eukaryota; kingdom Viridiplantae; phylum Streptophyta; class Pinopsida; order Cupressales; family Cupressaceae; genus Sequoia; species Sequoia sempervirens. The sequence goes on along the minus strand of VDFB02137365.1, from coordinate 1,922,947 downwards.
TACAATAGACAAACTCCCTAAACTGGGTTTTACTTGGCCAAGAGGAACCTATAGTTACACAAAACCAGTGTAATCTTCTAAGGACTACAAATTTTCATATTACACACACACATCATGCACATGTAATTGAATTAAGTCACAACAATGAAGTAAAGAGCTTATACTAGCTTTGCAAAGTGACTCATAATCAATGAACCACAAAAGGAATGAGATAGAAATTAATCAAATATTAAAACAACAATCACCATCAACACTTCCATTCAAGAAAATAACAACTAAACTAAGAGGGAAGTAGAACCATGCATGCATAATGAAGAAACACAAGAGAAACATCTATAAATCATGCAATGTAGCTCTCTATTGCTACTGAATGCCTTTACAACAGCTCTCCAACCCTTTACAAATGAGGGGGAGACCCCTATTTATAGTTTTCTGAAGCCTGAACGAATAGCTAGGATTGAATTATATTGTGTGGCCTAGATTTGATACATTAGGGATTCACCTACCCCACAATATTCAACAATTTAAAATACAACTTTTGTCTTTTCCCTATTTTTTCTTTTAGTGCCCAGGTGTTGTAGCAATTTTGTCCTCTTACTAGTTGCCCTTTTCACTGTAGCTAAAACCATTTGAAGGCTACCTTCTTACTTGATGTGTTTGCAGTGCTATTACTTGGATCAAATGGGACCATTGATGAATGGCATCAATGGATTGGGTGCCCTTGATTCAGGGGGATGGGTCATTATCATCTAGTGAAAAGTAGGAGAGCTCCCTCATGCTTTCTTCAAGACCACCCCCTTGCATTTTTGTCATGGACTTCCTTGGCACAAGCCTGCTTCTAATGCTAGATCTGTTGATGGGTGCTATGAAGACAAGTGGCCAAAAAATGAATTGTGACAGGAGCTATGTGCATTTCATTGTTCACCTTTCTCAATGGGTCTCCTCTATGGACCTACGGTAGGTTTCTTGAATCTCGCATACATGAAGTTCCATAAGTGCATTCATACAAAAATCAAGGAAAACATTAGTCAAACCTTGCAAACTCCTTGTTAGATCCATCCATGTATCATCAAAAGATCATAATATTCATATTTGGAGCTCATTTGGACCAAAAACATAAATGTGGGCCCAAGGGCGGCAGGCGCCAAGTCAGGTGACGAATGGAAGGTGGAAGGAAGGAAAACAATGAATGGGGGACAACATTCCCCAGGGGAAGTTCTCAGACCTCACAAAACATACAAAAACCAATATTTTTCAATTAAAGCGCATGGGAGAAGGGGAATAAAGAGTGCCAAGAAAAAATTTCCCAATATTCAACTTATTTGAAAAAAGTGAAGGCTTGGAAGGAGAAAGCCAGAGGGCCACCACCCTTTGAAATGACAATGGGAACATAGTGGCTTGGAATGAAAGTCCCAGATGGTGATGGAGGGATAGAGCTTTGGAAATGGCCATGGAGGGGTTCGGTTCTAGAAGCCGGAAGGCTGGGGGTAGACGAAAGGTCAAAATGGCAAAGGAGGGATGAAGTCCCAGAAACGACCATGGAGGGGTCGGGTCCCAGAAGCTGGAACACCAAGGGCCAATGGAAGGTCAAAATGGCCAAGGAGGGATAGAGTTCTAGAAATGGCCATGGAGGGGCTGGGTCTTCGAATCTGGAATGTCGAGCGCCAATGGAACGTCAAAATAGCCAAGGAGGGACGGAGTTCCAGAAACAACCATAGAGGGGCTGGGTCCCGGAATGAAATGTCTATAACTTCCTGAAACTTAGTGAAACCTTGCCAGTTCACTTAGGCACCACAAAAACATCCCAAATCCATAGGAAACTTGTCCCCAAAGTCCAAAAATGATGGAAAACACGAAGCATGTGAGGAGGGCCCAAGTCAACAGGAACAAATGAAGGGAAACCTGCAAAGGCACTTCCGTGAAGGTAAAAGACTTGACAAAACTTGGGTAGGTGAATTTGGATAGGGGAATTTGATCGTTTGAAGGAACATGACCAATTTAGGCTCCAGGAAAGGGGCACACAAAATGAGATGGGAGAAAAGAAGCTTTTTGGGATCAAAAAGAGGCGATCCCTGCCCACGACGGGGCGTGTGTGCAAAACATGCACAACATGTGCCACAATTTTTAGCACAAGCACAACAATATGAAACATAGGTGTTGTTAGTCATCACTTAAGTGTGAAAAATCAAAGAATAGGTGTGGTTTAATAGAAGCCAAGACCTATAGACTTTGAAATCACCAAAATTCAAGAAAAAAAGGTTATTAGGGACGTGGCTTTCATTGGGCATGCCAAATGTAGAGGGGGTTAATTTATCACTAAAACAATAAAAACATAAATCAAATAAGCACAAAAGAATAGAAATAAATATACCTTTGACTACCCTCAAGGATTGAGCTCAAGCTGTTCCCAAGTATTGATGGATTTTCTCAAGTTGCAATATGTGGATTTCTCACAATTGCACCAAAATAATAATGGCTAATTTTGAGAGGGAGAAATAAGGTAACTGTGCTTCAATTTATAGAAATTGGGAGGAAGAAATGGAGGGCTAGGATTGATTAGGAATGTGAGGTTTAGATCAAGGTGGTTTCTAGTTAGCACACCTTGGGATGACAAGTCATTTAATTTTGTGAGGCTAGGTGTAAGATAGTCGAGGTAGGTGGAATTTCTCTCATTAATAAGACAAGATTAGGGGGTTGTGCATGAATTTTAAATTAGGAAATAATAGTAATGATGTGGTTAGGGTAATTAATCATGGATTAATTAGCTTAATAAGATAGGTTGAGTCAACAAATCATAGGTTTACTAACTAGGCTAGAGTTAAAAGTTGGAGAATGAGATAATGAGGGTTAGTAAGTTAATTAATTAAGAATTAATTAACTCAATTGGTATTAGGGGAGTAGAGGATTTTAATGGGGTCAGTTAAATAATAAAATCATTTAATTGATTGGAGGAACTATGGTGTAAGAGATGATATAATTAATTAAATAAAAATTATAAGAAAAAATGGATTAATTAATTAAATAATATATTTAATTAATTAAAAGAAGAGGAGTGGATGAATTAATTAAATAATGTTATTTAATTAATTAAGAAGAAATGATGTCATATTTAGGGTTACTACAACAATATCTTATGGAGGTTATATCTACAATTCATGTTAGATAAATTCAATAATTTGGAAGGTTTTAACATTTTAATATTATGAAGAAATTTGTGATGGGTATAGTTTCTAGGAAATTGAAGCTGGAGAAGCTTAAGAAGAAGCAAGGTACATAATATGATAAGAAGCTTCCTAAAAAAGAGAAGAAGAAGAATACAAACTTGAAGGAGAAGAATACCTAGGAGGAGTCTTTGGACATTTTGTATGATGAAGGGAACTATATTTTCTAAGTATTTTTTTCCTATTGCTTTGTTGTTTTTTCTTTTTGTAGACTATTTTAGTGCTATCCTAGGTGCAAGTCATGTTGTTTCTTTGTTTTTTCTATTAAACTCTATGTTTTAATGCTTTAAGATCCTCTTGTACTAGGCTTAGGGCCATTTCCCTACTTAACCAATATTTTTTTTACATATTTTAAATATACATTTTTAATTGATATTGTAGAGAATATTTGTAATTATCTATAATACAAATATATTTCAATGACATATTTGAATGAAATGTTGCATTCCATCAATACTTCCATGTGTCAATTAGTTATATTTTTTGTGGATTTTTTAGATCTAATACATTTTATATCAATATTTGATGTGGATATTCTAAATCTAACTATTTTGAAGGAAAATTTAGTCAAGCTTCATTGTATTGCCCCCTAAAGGATTGGGAAATGCTAAGAGAAAAATATGGGGCCCCAAAGTTAGTGAACTTGATGTAGGAGCATCCTTGGTTCTTGGCAATCTTGCATCAACCAAAAATACTTTCTTTCAATTTCTATTCTTGTTCAGTTCCTATTTAGTTCATGTTGGTGGATTCATCATATTTGCTCACTAGACCCTGTGGATCTATGTGTACATCGTGGACATGTTCATTTTCCTTATTCCAAGATTTGAGCGCGATTGGATCTTTTTTTAGAAAGTTATCACTTCTAGATTTTTATGGCGATTTCTTAAACTGGCACTAGAATAATTTTCAAGCCTAATGGCTAGTTTGATCTTGTGGATTCTTCCCATAACCTACAACTCTTGATGATGTGGTTCAAATTGTTCCATGGAGTGTTCCCAACCTTAATTATAGGTCCACACTTCATCCTATGCATTCACCATGGAGTAATTCAAATTTGAGGCCAACTTATTCATGTGCCCATTACATTTTCTTTCATTGGAGATTGTAACAATCTTTGACCTACACAGATGATTCTAGATCTCAAGACATGATATAAAATAGTGTAATCAATCATTAGAAAGTAGTGAAGTTAGAATATAGATTGGATATGTAATATTTTTTTTCACATTAAGGAGCATATTGGAATGTTGTATTTTTTAACATGTTATATCATGCCCATGAGCCGAATATGTAAGCTCAGATGTTGCTAACTATTTATCATTGAAATTTCTATTAATGAACATGTTTTAATCTGCATTTTCCTCCATATTTTGTGTTGCTTCTATTGTGTGACTCTTGTTGCACAGTCCTAATTATTCTCTTTGAGGGCCCTCCTACCATGGTTGCACCAGATTGGTATCAGAGTGAGATTCAATCCGTGAGAAGTTGTTAGAATTTGCAGAGTCTTGTTGAAGATTTTTTGTGGGGTGGAAGACTGAGGATCTGACCTGTGGCTTTAGAGGACTTTGTGTAAAGATGGTGGGAAGAAGAAATGTTATAGGAAATGGAGCATGAGGAAATGAAGACCCAACTTTAATGGAGATGCTGAGAGGAATTGTTGCCAGATTAGATGTATTTGAAATGGCCCAGAGGACAAGTTGACCAGTTGATGATGTGAGTGATGAAGAGGTAGAAGTATAGGAACAAAGAGGAAGAGAAGAGAAATCTAGCCTTGATCAGGGAAAAGAGAGGTTAATAAGATCCCTAACTAGAACGAATACAAAACCACATTTCAATCCAATAAAATATAGAGGTAAGTTGGATTCAAAGGAATTGCTTGATTGGATAACAAAGATGGAAAATTATTTTTATTTTGAAGGTACCACTGAATATAAAAAGGTGAAATTTTCTTGTACAAAGTTGAAAGGACATGCATCCCTTTGGTGGGAACACTTGCAGACAGATAGGAAAAGAAGAGGAAAAGAAAAGATAAGATCATAGGATTAGATGGTGAATAAGTTAAAGAAAATTTGTATTCCTATAGACTATTAGATTAGTTTGTTCTGGAAGTTGCAAAATTTGAATCAAAAGGAGTCAAGTGTGACAGAGTATACTGAAGAGTTCTACAAGTTGAATATTAGATCTAGACATTTGGAGGATGAGATCGAGCAAGTAGCTAGATATGTGAAGGGTTTGAGGTCATCCATATAGGATGATATTAGTTTGATCAAGTTACAGAGTGTGGACGAAGCACACCAATGTGACCTAAAAGCATAAGAGAAGCTGAAAAAAAGACATGAACAGAGACAAAGAGGAAGAGGTGGAATATTTCAAAGAGGAATAATGTTTAATAGAGGAGGAAGAGAAAATTTTGTAGATTAAAATAAAGATAAGGAATTCAGTAAGAATGATGATTCGTATCGAAGAGGTGATGGAAATTCTTACCAAAGAGGAGGATATGGTTGTTACTGGAATGAGGGTTATAGAAAAGATGATAGAGGACAAGAGAAGAGAGTATTCAGGGGAACTTGTTACAAGTGTCGAGGAGAAGGACATAGAGAATTTGAATGTAATCAAGGAGAGACAAGAAGGAAGACAAAAAACAATAGACGAATAACCTTTGTTAAGGAGGATCATGTTGGATCATCTAATAAACCAAAAGATGGAGAAGTGTTGGTGAATAGAAGAGTGTTATGTCAAAGTGAGATGGAGCAGGAAATGTTGTAGAGAAAGAATTCATTTCGAATCAGATGCAAGGTAGCTGGTAAATGTTGCAAAGTGATTGTTGATAGTGGGAGTTTTGAGAACCTGGTTTCTGAAGAAATGGTGACCAAATTGAAGTTGGAAAGATCAAAACACCCAAATCCCTATCAGATAGCTTGGATTCAAGATGAGCATAAGATATTGCTAATTGAACAATGTTTGGTGAAATTGAAGATAGGAAATTATCATGATGAAGTTTTGTGTGATATCATGCCTATGGATGTATGCCATGTTTTTTTGGGAAGACCTTAGCAATATGATAGAAAGTATATTCATGATGGAAAGAAGAATACATATACCATTATTGCTAATGGGATGAAGTAGACTTTTTTGCCATTGGAAGATGTTCCTAAAGTTGAGGTTTGTATGAGTGATATAATTTGTTTGGTTGATGGAAGGAGATTTCTGAATGGATTGAAACATGAGAATGTGTGTTATGCCTTGGTTCCTAAGAAGGTTGAAGACTTGAAACATATGTAGAAGAACAACTGGATGAGATAAAGGAGTTGTTGACATAGTATGAGGAGATCATTTTAGATAATGTACTTGATGGATTACCACCTGTGAGGAGTATTAGTCATTGCATGGATCTGATTCCTTGAGCTAGTTTTCCTAATAAAAAAACACACCGAATGACACTAGTAGAGAATGAAGAGTTGAATAGACAAGCACAAGAATTGATGAAAAAGGGTTTGATCAGAGAAAGCTTAAGTCCTTGTGCAATACCTGTTGTGTTAGCACCTAAGAAGGATGGAGAATGGAGAATGTGTATAGATTCTAGAGCCATAAACAAGATCATAGTGAAGTATATATTTCCTTTGCCCCATATGGATGACATTATGGATTGTTTGAGTGGAGATAAATACTTTACAAAGATAGAATTGAAGAGTGGATATCATCAAATTAGAATCAAAGAAGGGGATGAGTGGAAGACAACATTTAAGACAAATGCAGGATTGTATGAGTGGTTGGTGATGCCTTTTGGACTAAAAAATGCACCAATTGCTTTCATGAGGCTGATGAATGAGGTATTGAACAAATTATTAGGTAAGTTTGTGATTGTTCATGAAGGAAGAATTGGTATATCTGGGATTTTTGTTATATGTGGATGGGATGAAGATAGATCCTAAGAATGTAAGAGAAATTGTTGAGTGGCCTACACCAGATAGCATTGGATAGGTAAGATCATTTCATGGGTTGGCTAGTTTCTACCAGAAGTTCATTAGAAATTTTAGTTCTATTTGCGGTACTATGACATAAACAATGAGAGGAGATAAGAAGGATTTTAGGTGGACATATGGAGCATACCAGAGTTTTGAATTGTTGAAACAAAAGGTGAGTGAGCAGCTTGTGTTGGCTTTACCAGATTTTAATAAGGTATGTCAGGTAGACTGTGATGCAAGTGGAAATGCAATTGGAGTAGTGTTAAGTCAAGAAGGAAGACCAGTAGCTTATTTCAATGAGAAATTGAATGATTCTAGGAGAAGATATTTAGTGTATGACTATGATTTTTATGCCATAGTTCAAGTCTTGAAGAATTGGAGACATTATTTTTTGCCTAAGGAGTTTGTGTTGTATGCAAATCATCAGGCATTGCAATATTTAAATAGCCAGGGTAAATTGAATTAGAGGCACATGACATGGGTAGAATTCTTGTAGAGTTATACTTTTGTTTTTAAACATAGGAGTGGAAATTAAAATAGATTTTTTGATGCCTTGATTAAGAGAAAGAATTTACTGATAGAGATGAGAGTGTAAGTATTAGGATTTGATGAATTGAAGAACTTGTATGAGGAAGACCCAGATTTTGTAGAACCTTGAAGAGCTTATAAAGAGCCAATTTTTGAGGATAGAAGTCATTGGTTGGATTATTTCATTTAGGAGAATATTTTTTTAAGAGGGAATCATTTGTGTATACCCCAGAGTTCAATGAGGGATAACTTGGTGAAAGAAAAATATAGTGGGGGATTGGTAGGACAATTTTTAGTCGATAAGATAATAGCATTGGTGAGTGAGAATTACTTTTGGCCATAGATTCATATGTTAGGAAATTTGTGCAGAGTTGTAGAGTTTGTCAAGTTGCAAAAGGGAGTAGTTATAATGTTGGAATGTATAAGCCTTTCACAGTTCTAGAGAGACCTTGGGAGGATATCTTCATGGATTTCATACTTGGTTTACTGAAGACACAAAGAGGTAATGATTCTATATTTGTGGTGGTGGATAGATTTTCTAAAATGGTGCATTTAATACCTTGTAAGAAGACAACAAATGTAGTACATGTAGTAGACTTATTTTTCAAGGAAGTGGTCAGATTGCATGGATTACCTAGGAGTATAGTTTTAGACAGAGATACAAAGTTTGTTGGTTACTTTTGGAGGATAGTTTGGAAGAAGTTAAAGAAAATTTTGAAGTTTAGTTCTACTTTTCACCCATGGATTGATGGATAGATAGAGGTAGTAAATAGTATTTTGGGGAAGTTGTTGAGATTCTTGGTTGGAGAGAAGACCAGAAGTTGGGATTTAGTCCTTGCACAAGCATAGTTTGCATATAATAATTCAGTGAACAAGAGTACCAGAAAAAAAAATTTTGAGATTGTTACAAGAGTTATCCTAGAGGTATATCAGAGTTGAGAGACATTAGTATGGAAGATAGAAGGAGTGCATAAGAAGAATAATTTTTAGAACATATGAAGAAAGTGCATACTCAAGTAAAGGAACAATTGGAATACATGAACTAGAAGTATAAGGAGAAAGCTAGTGAGAAGAGGAGACATAAGGAGTTTGAAGTTGGAGATGAAGTGATCGTGTATTTGAGAAAGTAAAGGTTTCCAATTGGAATGTACAGTAAGCTGAAGATGAGGAAGTTTGGACCCTGTAGGGTTTTGAAGAAGTTTGATTCAGGAAATGCATATGAAGTGGAGTTATAGGATGGCATGGGTATATCACCTATATTCAACATTGCAAATCTACATTAGTACCATGAAGCAGAATTCAGTGAAGACAATAGAGAAAAATTGGAGGATCATTTTGCTAAACAAAAATCAGATGAGATAGAAGAGATTTTGGATATCAGAGATGGGAGAAAAACTCATGGAAGACAATATAGAGAATATCTTGTGAAATGGAAAGGTAGACCAGTGGAGGATTCTTCTTGGATTTCTTAGGATGAGGTAGACTATCTTGGTTTTCCTTTAGCCCCCAAAAAGTGAGGGACTCACTTTTCAAATAACCCTAGATGTTTGATGCAAGAGCATCCTTGCTTCTTGGCAATCTTGCATCAACCAAAAATATTTTCTTTTAGTTTTTGTTTCATTCATGTTGGTGGATTCATCATATTTTCTCACCAAAACCTATGGATCTATGTGTAAATCATGGATATGTTAATTTTCCTTATTCCAAGATTTGAGTGCTATTGGATCTTTTTCTAGCAAGTGGATTTTTATGGAAATTTCTTGAACCGACACTAGAATAATTTTCAAGCCTAATGGCTAGTTCGATCTCGTGGATCATTATTGTACCTTATAGATCTTGAAAATGTGATTAAAATTGTTCCATGGAGTGTCCCCGACCTTAGTTATAGGTACACACTTCATCCTATGCATTCACCGAGGACTAATTCAAATTTGAGGCTGACCTATTCATGTGCCCATTACATTTTATTTCATTGGAGATTGTAATGATCTTTGGTTGATGCAGATGATTCTACATCTCAAGACATGATATAAAATAGTGTAATCGATCATTAGAAAGTAGTGAAGTTAGAATATAGATTGGATATGTAATATTTTCACTCACATTAACAAGCATATTGGAATGTTCTATTTTTTAACATGTTATATCAGGCCTGTGAGCCAAAGTTGTAAGCCTGAATGTTGTCAGTTGTTTGTAATTGAAATTTTTGTTAATGAGGATTTTTTAATCTAAATTTTCCTCCATATTTTGTGTTGCTTCTATTGTGTGACTCTTGTTGCATGGTTTGGATTGTTCTCTCTGAGGGCCCTCCTAACGTGGCTACACCAGAACTTCTAATAGGGGGTGAGTGGGAGGCCCATTCTATCTCCCACCACCCACCCCTAGTAGGTGGGAGGATGTTGGGAATCCATGATGAGGTTTTTTTGGTCGAGGCTTTGAACCCATAATGTGCCTTAATGATAGGAGAGGATAACTAGAGTCTATTATCTACATGTTAATAATTGTAGTTTCCTAGCACTCAATTTTAAAGAGGTAAATTTACTTAGATAAGGGAATTGAGAGGTTCCATGATTTACAGAGGACTAATTGATCAACTTAATTTGAGGAGAGGTATTATCAGGGTGGAGTTTATAATTTTCCTCTACACAATCTATTTAATCATCAACACATTCATTCACATTTCTTGAGATCTAAATTATTTTTGTGCCCCCTCTGTGGTAGTTTTTTTGATAATTCCCCTTGATGTTTGGTTATCAATTCATCCCATGAGATGTTAAACCATCCCATTTTGACATGAAATTTTTTGTACAACACCTAATGTGTTAACACTATATGATCACCTAGCATAACCAACTTGCTATCCAATGAATTTGTGTACTCTATAGGACACCTAGCATGATAAAACTTGCTAACCTATATGCTTTATAGGGATTTATTTTATCGCCCCCATGGTAACTTAGCATAACAAAAACTTGCTAGCCTAGAGTCCATGGAGGCTTTATAATATGCATCACTCCTAGTGATAGAGAAAGCTAGTGTAAGAGTCATATAACTTTCTTTATTTGTATTTCTTATTTGTATGCATTTATCTTCCTCTAAGTGTTTGTGGAATTCTAAGGATGATTCTCAATATTGAGAGAACCTTCCATTATGAGGCCTTCAGACCTTGATGACTTGAATTTTTGGTTTCACATAAGGTGTACTTTCATTTTTTTATGTTCTCTTTTGTATGTATTTGTGTATGCTTTATGTTTGTATCATGGTTTCTTCATGGTTGCTTCATGTTTTCTTCATGTTTGTTTCATGTTTTATTTGTGTATACTTTGTGTTTCCTTGATATTTTATTCATGTTTGCATCATCTTTGCTTCATGTTTGCATCATGTTTTCATTATGTTTGCTTTGCTTTTGCTTCATGTTTAATTCATATCTTATTCATATATGATTTGTGTAGGTTTGGATTACTATATGACTTGTTGCATTATGTCTTATATGTGTATGCACTCCTTTTATCTTAACATTGTTGCTTGGTAGGATCCTAAGTCTAGAATGCTATCACATATCTTATTTTACTTCTACCTTCTCAATGTTTTGATGAAAGGACTCTTTGGATTCTCCATAATTTAGTGTGAGTATGAGCATAAGTTCACACTGTCACTAAAGTGGGGGATACATGTAGTGTCATAAATTGTTACCCTTGACCATTTCACACTAGGTTTGGTACCCTCCAAAGTGCATGTGTCTAATTATGCTTATAATTTATCTATTTAATTTCCATTTTTGGGAAATTGAATTAAATTTGTGAAATTGAATTAAAATCTTATTTAATGGACTTTTGAAGAGATGAAAAGGGCTAGACTAGGGAGCCACCACCCTATCCTACCTAATCAAGATCTATATTTGAGGTCTTAATGGTAACCTCAATATGTTTAAGATTTAAAAATCCTTTTTCATCTTTTCATAATGATTAATGTGAAATGTGTTGAAACTCACAAAAATATAATTATTTACCTCTATTTGATTAACTAAGCTATCTAACAAAATTGAATATCACTCTAGCATCATAAAGGAAATCAATGCAATATCAAGAGTAGAATAAGTAGAATATTTGCAACACTATTTCAATCAATTACAAGTTTTCAACACATCAAGGTATGTGCAAGATCATGATGGGCCAAAAAGTGGCGATATGATGGGTATGTGTAGGGTATGTGGCTGACAACTTTTTTTTTACCCAAAATTGATGAAACAAAAATGGTTTTTAAAGAAGATTTTCAAATTTCCACCAATATAAATTATGTTTTACTTTGAATTTAAAAAAATATTAATATACATTTTCTATTTGAATTATGACTAAAGTCCTAATTGATAGGCTGATTGAAAAACATCTATAGCTTTCAAACAATATCATATTTTTAAATCTGAAACATTTGTCACATTTTATGCTTTCCATACTATAGGATTAAAAAAAAATGAATTTCATGAATTTTTGGCTAGGTTAAGGTGGTCATACATACGAGTTTTTATATTTTTTAAAAGTTGCAATAAAAAATTCATAATTAATTATTTACTTGGAAAGAAATTACAAAAAAATATGCATCACATTGGGACATGAGTCCTCTACTTATATCTAAAATATTATTAAAAAATATTATCATTTTATTGTGATTAGGGTGGTTAGACAAACACCTACTTTTTATTTTTTCCCTGAAATTTAAGTACTACTACAATAAAATTTCAAATTTTCACCAAATAGATTTTTGTCTTCTTTTTAAAATGAATCTAGTAGTGTAGAAACTAAATTCAATTTTCTATAGATTCTATTCTTACATATTTTTGAAATAATATAGATAACTTATTCAAATTTTTATGTCAAGATTCCTAACTCTGATTTTTCTGAATTTTTCACCAGTTAAGGGCTTGTTTTTTCCATGATGATCTTGCACATACCCATCAAAAAATTAAATTTATCCATTGTAAGATGTTTCATGTTTATGTTTATTTTTTTTTATGAAAACTAACATGTGCAGGATCTCTAAGCATCCTTCAATTTCTCCTTATATGTGATGATCAAAGTGATTTCAATCAAAAAACAATATTAGATATCAGTGGTAACTTTTAGCTATGTTATTTATCACAAATTATTTGTTCATTTACCTCTACTCAAGAGAATACGATTTATATCAATATCATCAAATCCATTCATGGAGGTGGAAACACAAAAATAGGGTTTGATGAAGGAAAGCCCCTGTATGGCACAACCCTTCTCCCCTTTCCATTCTTGTAGGTTACAAGCTTGGAGTGGGTTAAAGTGGATTTGAGATCTCAAGGAATAAAAACCCTATTTCAAGCATTCATATGCCTTTCATCATCAAATTAGGGAATATTAATTACAAATTATCCCACTTCAAAACTAGTTTTCACCATCAAGGACCTACAAACTCAACAACATCTATACTAGTTTTTAAACCCTAGAAGATTTCATCTCATGACTAGGGTGGACACCACCACTATCCTACTAGTTTAGCCTCAAATTTGAATGAAAAGTTATTCTTTATATGCACTTTCTAGTTCATCTCTCTATTTCTATCTTTTCTTTGAGTTTGTGAAATTTTATAATAGTTTATCTATTTAGTCTTAATTTCCCTAGTTTTCTACATATTCCAATCAGTTATCACATTGCATCATCAAATAAAAAAGGGGACCATAACCTTATCTAGTTGTTTAGCTCTCCCTTGAGGATAATAGCCAAATAGTGTTTTGTTTACTTTTTATTCCCTCAATGTTTATGGATGAATGTATATTTTGGTTATGTTTTTCTATCTTAGATCTCATTTCACCATCCCACATTTGGAGACACATTATGGGCTTGGTTTCAAAATCATCTCTAAACTTGGATACTATGAAATCATGGAACAATGAGTTACGACTGTTGTGCAACTTAAATCACAACTTTCTAAAAGGGGTTTATGTTAGCAAACTTCTCCCCCCTTTATTATCTATTGTATCTATGATCTATGACTTCCTCCTATGAGAAATCAAACTTTTATTCACAAGAAAAATGATTGCTTCCTACTCCTCATCCTCTATCTAAGCAAGGGAATATTTTTTGAGGATTCTTAAATCCCACTAGATTACTCTTCCACCTCCAACATGTAAGAAGTTTCATAAAAAACACAAATCATTGTTTCTATACATAGAATTCAATTCTCAATCATTCCACAAGTGAATGCAAGGCCTTGGACAATAAAATGCAACTTATTGATTCTAGTGCTATCACTCTTCTGTGTGTTAGGACACCTATTCCTTCTCAACGATAATATTTATTATATTGTGTTGCTTATAACTATGTGGAATTTGTATCTCCATGTGTTTTCTCATTTCATTTCATTGTGGTGAATATTAGTAAAACCTTTTTTCTTCTATGGTAGCAACTTAATGGTCTATATCATGGTTTTCCTTGCCTATACACTTGGGGGTATTAATAGGTCATAGATAGGAGTAGAGAATATTGAATGCTACTAGAAAAGGTTCAAAATACTAGGAAAAGGTATTGGTTATAGTTAGGTGTCATGTCCCTTTAAGGGAATTAATGTATATATTTGATATAAATCACATGTGAATAGAGGAGAGATAGAAGATATAATATAGAATGATAGATAGAAATATACAATACTATAGTAGAGACTAAGACCTGTCTTTTGTACCTAATTATGATATAATATAAAGGATATATAAGGATTATATATATGTGTGATGAATGTATGAATATTTCTTTTGATGTTGATGTGATCTATGTTAAGTATTCACTCTATAACTTTATCAAAAATTCTTGTTTCACTTACTGTATCCTCTACGGTATAAATAAACTACATAATGAGTGTTGGGGTACATATCTATTGACTAGACTTTCCCCATTTCTCTTGCCAACATTGGTTGTATTGTTGAGATACTCAAGAGAAAAATAAAAAATTTAGAAGCATAAAAAGGAAAAAGAGGAATTCTTCACACTTCATACCCCCCTTATATAACCCATAACCGATATGTGTTCTGAGAGATATTACATAGGCCATCTTACATGAGTTTTCCTTGTGGGTTTCTAAAAAATGGATAAGTCCTAGATTTTTAGGGTTTTGGCCTATCACTTACCCGCTTCCTTCATGCCTTCATCACTCCCTTCCTTCCCATTTTTCTTCTAAGTATTTCAGGTGTTGGCCTTTGTCCTTACCCTTTACCCCTTAACTCTTCCCTCTCTTCTTCCCTTTATGAATTTTTTCTATCAGCCTTAGCCCTTACCTCTTACCTCTTACCTCTTACCTTCTTTAGTTAAGAGGTAAGGCTTCCCTCTAGCCTTAAATGGTCTGAGGTCTAACCTCCAAAGTCTTTCTTTTCACCTTCTTCCTTCTTTCAACTACCCTTTCCCTAAAGGTTTTCTCTAAATTTGACTAAGTTTTGAATTCTTCTAGCCTTCAGGGGTAAGGCTTTCCTCCTTACCTCTAACTTTGGAAGGTAAGCCTTCCCTCGTAGCCCTGAACTTTCCTTTCTCTTCATGATTTCCTTCTTAGCTCCTCCCTTCTTTAGAGGAACATGGTAAGCTATAGGACTAGCTCTCGACCTCCAACCTCCCGATCATTGATGCCTAACAATGCATTTTTGCGGCTCAACACCATTTAATTCCTATGCTTGCAAAGGAATTTTTTGAGCCCAATGCCCTAACGATCCACAAATTGGCCCATTTTTGTTCACAACACCATTAATGATCAACTCCCCAACTACTAGATCTAATTTTTAGGGCTTTAAGGATGAATTTAATGCATTATTTTGACTTCTCCAAGAAAATTTTATAGGTGCCATATTGATTCATTACTGATGGTCATCCCTTATAATCATTCCATACCCAAATCATGGATTTAGTGGAGGATTTTAGATGGCTCTTTCTAGAAAATCTTCACAATAAGGTGATGATGTGTAAGCCTTGTCTTCTCCAACATCTTCTTGGCATGATTTCATAGCAGGTACATGGAAACCATGCTTGTTTTGGGCATGATTTTTTGAGTAGATATTTATTTAACTACTAACCCTAGCTGGGTTAGGGTTTGAGTGTATTCATCTGAGTTATGCTTGATCTATAAAAGAAGCTCTTGTATATTTTTTAGGTTTCTTCCTCTAGATTCTCTAGGGTTTTTCTATTCCATACATTGCATTCTTTTCATTCTACCATTTTAAGGATTGATTCTAAGCTTTTATTTTAATAAAATTCAACTATTATCACTATTATCCCTTGCATGTTTGAGTGAAATCTATTTACCTTCATGTTTGAGTATGTTTTTTAGATATTTTATTGATGTATTATGTTGTTTAGATGTAGGAAGAAACACATTTGTATCTTGGTGCACCACCTCCCTTTCATTTACATGTTCCCCTTCTATCCCTTTTTCCTCTATGATTTGTTAGATTAGGGTAGTGATAGGTTAGACCAACACATTTGTAGTTAGTTTAGAAGAGGAACTTGGCCTTCTTTAGAGATTCAACCTCATTCAAACAAGGTCAGACACCTTGAGTTTGTTTCCATTTGTCATTAGAACATTGAAATCTTGTCCATTAGGTTATAGTCTTATGTGACAACAATTTTTGGCACTCCTGATGGGACACAAGAAGAAATTTCACTTCATTTTTTTTAGAGAATGGTGTTGCTCTCAAAATTCCATCCTTGAAGAGGCTCTTAAGTAAGTACTTGGAAACTTTGTAATCAAGGGAGGAATTTACATGTTAATTGGTTACCCTGTTGTTACCGTGAACTCTTTGGTTCAAGATTAGACCTACACATTCATGCCAAGAACCCAAACAAGAGCGTCTTCTAGAGTTAATTTTGAATACATCCATCTCTCATTTTCTACTTCTAGAAGAATACATAGACAATTTTTTCACCTATAAGAAGAAATAGGATTATAAGTCCTTTTCCTAGAGCTCAATCTATGCCACATGTGGGTAGATTATTTCAAGCTAGAATACCTGATATCCATACAAACAAAAAATAATTCCATATGGTTGTACCTAGAAATGAGTCCTTTGTATCTTTTACTAGTGGAAGCTCCTTGATTCTATCCCTAAAATTTATTCCCCATTTTACTGGTGAAACATCTACAACTCTAGTATAGCACATCATAGATATGGAAAACATATGTTCTGTTCATGATGTAACAAAAGAAAATGTGGTTGTTAGATTACTTGCCACTTCACTAAAATGTAAAACACTATAGTAGTATAGAGGAATACCACCTAACTCCACTCACAATTGAGATAATTTAGGGGAGAAGTTATGCAAACATTTTGAAGATAAGAGTGACCATTTGTCCCTGGTAGAACAACTAACAACAATTAAAAAGCACCTCATGAATTCATGAGTAATTTAAATTACAAATTCCTAAAGACTTGGGATAGAATTGCTATTTTGTTCAAGCCTTCTCTCAAGCATGGTTTTCTATATTTCTTGAGAGCTCTTAATAGTGATATAGTTGTTATGATTTAATAAATGGGGGGTTACACTTTACCAAGTACATATGATTTTTCCAGAAGGGCAGAAAATTATTTAATTTAGGTTGGGAAGATAGCTCCTAGGCCACCAATGCATTTATTTATAGAGCTTCCTTCACAACCAACAATGGCTCTTATCCCAGTGGTTTCCACAAGCACACCTACTTATGTTGTACTTCTAGACGATTGGGGCACCTTGCTCCAAAATTATGAACAATGAGTTAGTATCAATAAGGAGTTAACAAGCTCAAAATAATAGTCCCTATCAACCTCAAGTTGAAGGTTATCAACAAAATAGGCCACCTTATCAAGGAAAAAATTAGTGCAATCATACTAAGCCCATAAATAGCATGCACACAACTACTACTAATAACTCTAAGGCTTTGGTCCTAGTGAAAAATAATCTAGCACAAGAGCATGAGTGGTGTTACCCTTGTGAGCAAGATCATAATCAAAATGTTTATCAAAATGGAGAGTTTGTACAAACTTTGGTAGCTAAAAATGAAACCTCTACTTTAGAGCAGTAGATTGCCATGAACCAAATAGTTTCTAGTAATCAAAATCATACACATCAAGACTTCTCATTTGTCATTTTGGGTCAAGAAGGTTTTTGTAGTGTAAATCAAGTAGATACCAATGCAATAGCCTATAATACAAGATCAAAGAAAAGAACAATGGAGGGTGGTACATCTTCCATGGAGGGTGGTACATCTTCCACAATCAAATGAACCTATTAATAGGCCTAAATAGGTGGTGGAGCAGCCTAAGATCACACAAGAAATGAGAATAGGCCCTGTTACAAAGGTTCCTTCTAAAGTTAGCCAACTTCCTTTCAACATAGTAGAGAAAATGAAGAAATCCAATCTAAATGTTACTATGTGGGAGGCTCTATCTATCCCATCACAAAGGAATTTTCTACAATAGGCTTTAAAGGAACATAAAAAAATAAGTGATGTGCAAGAAAAAGAGAAGGCTACTCCATCAATTAGCCTGGTGAAACCAAAATTAGAAGGGAATTCAAGCAAAATCAGTACGCCACCTCCCTTGTATATTTCTCTAATTATTGGAAATCATGTAGTGCATTAATTATATGATAGATTATGAGGCAAGTAGTTCAGTCATTCCTAAGGGAATTGTTGACATGCTTGGTATCAAGTATGAATCAATGGATAGAATTTTTTTACAATTGGATGGCATTGATTTCAATACACTGGGAGTAATTGAAAACCTAAATTTGTCCTTGCATGCATGTCCCAGTTGTGATGTGTTGCAAGACATTTCAGTCATAGACTTCCCTACTCATTTTTCCATTTTCTTATCTATAGATTTCACTCCTAAGATAGGTGGGTAATTGTCTACTAATTGGTCTCGCATGCTATTTAGAAGTAGATATGACACTAAAGAAACCATTAAATATGAGCCCATAGTAACATAAATCTAGAGCCTTAGACTCCTAGTCCAATAAACATAAACTACACATTGTATGATCAAAAGGAATAGTTTTATGTTCATGAGCCTACAAATCCTATAGAAGAGGTAGTTGATTATTTATTGGATGAATGGGGAAATGATTTACAATTTGACCCATTAACAATTGCTGAAGTGGAGGAGATTGGTCTTGGCACCTATTATGTTCATGAAGATAATACTCTTCTCCCCAATCTCATAAAATCTCAAGAAGACTTAGGGGGGTTGTGGTAGATATTTTTTTATGGTTGTAGGAACATAAATGGTGTTGGTGATGGTGTAATGCTAGTATCTATGAGAAAGGAGAGGTATTATTTCTCTTTCAGGCTTCAATTTAGTTGCACTCACAATGTGGTTGAGTATGAAGCACCCATCCAAGGTCTCTAGCTTGCACAAAAAAGAAACATCAAATTGTTACAAGTTTTTGGTGACAATGAATTGGTTGTTCATCAAGTTATAACTCAAAGCTCAACCAATAACAATCTTCTCAAATACTACAAGTATAGGGTTTGGGATTTAATTGAGGGCTTTGAAGGTTTTAACATCCAAATAATTCTGATAAATGATAATCAACACATTGATAGACTTGCAACAGTTGGTGCTTAGTTTGACATACCAACACATATTGCAAGTAAAAAGGAGCAACACATCAGACTTGTAGTGAGGCTTGATGTTTCAAATAATCAAGATCATTGGAAAGTCTTTTAAAGTGACCACTAAATAGTGAATTTTCTACAAGATGAGGCTTAATTTTCTAAAAGAAATTACTCCAAGCTACAAAATCAGTATGGCAATCAAATTGTGCAACTGAGTAGCAACAAGCTACCAAATGGTATTATCACCCTTGAAGGTATTTTTAACCCTGATGATCAATTAAAATAGAAAAGGATGAACTTAGCTATAAAGAAGGGTGACTTCAAGCCAATAGAAATTTCAAAGGGCAAGTCTCTAAACTTAGGAAAGGTATGCTCTACCACTGAACATGATGTTTTCTTAGATCTTTGCAATAGATACAATGATGTGGTTGCTTGGACTTATGAAGAATTAAAGGGTTTTGACTTGATCCTTTCCCAACATAGTATTGAATTAGATCTAGGTGACAAACTTGTAAGGGGTATGTGTAGGATCATCATGGAAAAAATAGGCCCTTAAGTGGCAAAAAAAATTAGAAAAATTAGAGTTAGGAAACTTGAGGTAAAAATTTGAATAATTTATCTATATTATTTCAAAAATATGCAACAATAGAATCTGTAGAAAATTGAATTTAGTTTCTAAAAC
>VDFB02137365.1:1883320-1902856 GCA_007258455.2 Sequoia sempervirens | reverse complement strand
TTTCAAATGCATTAACTAACTAAATTGTATGACCTAATACTTGAAATGTAGAATATTATGATAATGAAAACTAAAACAATTTGCAAGTAGATCTGAGAAGGGCAGAATGGTATGCACCTGGCCTAAAACGTAGGTTATAACCTCTATAGCAAGATTGGTTTTCCCTAGGGTGAATGGTTCCTAGTACAGGGGCCCAAAATATGATTTTGAAGTCCTTAGACACAAGATCTAATATTTTGATTTCTCTAGGTTTGACTATCCAAAATTCAGAAATAAAATCTAAATCTAAGTTTTCATGGCTTGACAACAATGATGACAACTTTTATAACTTTACAAAATTTCTCCTTTTATCAATCTTCAATCCTTCTTCACCTATAAATCTACACATAAAAAGAGAGAAGAAAAATATTTTTTTATGGGTGAATGGGGTTTTTCCTCTTTAAAACCCCATGTTGGTATTCAAACCTTGATATTGAAATGATGATAAATGAAAGCAATTGATGAATAAAAAATGTTATGTCACAACTCACCAAACCCTTAATGGGTACCCTTAGAGGGCTGATGTCTAACAAATCACTCTAAGGTTTGGATCTTGCATGAATTGACTTGTTTGATTGCTTGATTTGATTCTTGAATGCTTGTTTGAATGCTTGAAACCTACATCACAATGTTAGCTCAAAAACATGTCATCAACACATGAAATTTGACATGATGATATAATCCTAATTGTTGTTGTAGATGACTAATAAATTTTCTCTTCAATTATCTTGATGATAATATTTTACATAGGATTTCTCTCATAAAGTGTGTTTATTTGAATTGATAAAAAGACCTTTTATCTATAGGTGTTTATCTAATTTCCTGAAAATCAAATTCCACAAGCCAAAATTTGAAACTTGAATTTAAATCATTAAAATTCTAGTAAAAGCATATTAAAAATTGGGTCTTGGCACTTAAAGGGTACCCATTCACCCTTGTGGGAATAGGTCCTAAGACCTAAATCTAGGACACTCAATTTTCAAGGTGTTTTAAATTAATGTTGGCAATTTTTTAATATAGGTTGGTAAATTAGAAGATTAATTAAGTTCAATTCATTAAGGGGATGCAAACATAGTGTGAAATTTTAAAGGTGTACAAATTTTTATGGTACATTTAGCCCCCACTTTAGTGAGAGTATGATCCCATGCTCAAACTTAGACTAAAGTAGACCAATAAGTCAAGAGATGTCTAATTGTATAATTGTTGGAAAGATAAGATGGCAAGGATCAAGGAGGATGATCAAGCCCCCAAGATCTAATATCTAATGGAAAACCAAAAAAAGGCATAAAGAGACAAATGCATGCAGTAGTAACACAAGATACATAATCATACAATGTCAAAATTAAAGTGAAGAGGAAGAATGGTGCATCAAGCTTCGACTATTTATCCAAAATGTATGGTTCAATCCTAAGTTGTTTGACCAAAAATATGGTCACAAGGGCTAGTGCAATATAATATACACTAGGTGAGCCCCAAGGAAATAAGTTGAGAAATACATGCTAGGTCTACAAGGTGTGAGCTCACAAAAATGTGGTAGATGGGAAATTCATGCTAGGTCCATAGGGTCCCATACATCAACCATACCAAAATTTGCACTCCCTGATAAATTTAATAAGGTGCCACAAAAGATTGGCATAGGCTTCTATAAGAGAGGGGGACTAACCACATCAAGCATCCAAGTCATAGAGTGTCGAGACTGGAGGGCTGCCCTAACTTACCACACTCTAAAGGATGTCTTGAGGTGAGGATCAAGAATGAAGAGCACTATATAGTACTTTTTTCAATCTACATACCCAAAGTTTAGGTTTAGGCTAGGCAAGCTATTTTTTATATTCAATATTACACCTTAAATAGCTCCTTTTTTGAGGATGATGACATAGTTCTAGCAAAAAAACATGGTTCATTGGCATCTCTTGGGTGCACTAGCATCCATACAACTAGAAAAAACCAAGTACAATACAAACTACCTAAAAACTAACTGACAACCTAGCTATTTGATTGTGATAAAAAAAAATATAACAAGAAAGTACAATAAATAGAGACGAAGGAGATAAAGCAAGTAAATGAAATCCAAGGTGATGAAGATAATCTCACAAAAGCACTTGTTTTCCAACTAGTTCCACATGCACGTTCACCTACAAACAACAAAGAGGGAAAATTGTTGGGACTGAATAGAGGTCTGCCTCAATCAAACCCCTGTTTTTGTGTTTCCACCTCCATAGATAGCCAAAAAGTAATAGAGTAGAATATGAGATAAATAAAGGAGAAAGAAAGAATGATTGAAATGAACACTACAAAAAAATACTATGCTACACTATCAAATAAAAAAGGAGAGGAGTGAGGCATTCCCACCTCCACCCAAAAGCTCACTAGCCAATGGGGAAGAATGCAAGGAATGGACTTGGAAAAATAACCACAACCACATCGGTGATGAAGGGAGGTCTTGCAAGACTCCAACCCACAACTTCTATAGCTTTCCTCACACTTGCAATGTGGAGTTGATGGAGCCTCAAAGCTACTGCAATGCTCACAATGGAGTGTTGGAGTGCTTGAGAGTGAACAAGTGAAGTAGAAAATGGTAAGAGATTGAATGTGAATGTCTAGAGTGTAAAATGAAGTGAGAATGAGTCTTTTTGAAGGTGGGATGAGAAAGGATAAGGCATTTTCAGGTATGTTGATTGAAGGGAGACGTCACAATTCAGCCCCAATCAAGTGTGTAATGCCTCTACCAACTTCAAATGTAGGAATTCGTCAAGGATGGCATTTGAATTTGGGTAGGTGGGTGATGTGGAATTTCTCCTTTGAATTTGATTTTCTAAGATGAGGTTGTACGAAAGGGGAATTTTCTTAAGGGGTACAAATTTTCTCCTATATATTTTTCCCCTACTTTAGCAAGTGCACATATTGATGAGCATTCAATAAAATAGATCAAAGATTTAGTAGGGTTAGGAATGTATACATAAACCATCAAGGAAGAAGACCATGATCTGGAAAAATTGAAAGTGCAGGGTAGGAAAAGGACTCCACGGGTGCTCTCCATGGAGTTTCAAACAAAAGGACTCCATAACCCTACAAAACTATGAAGTTACACAAAGCAAACCAAAGGCCCTTATAACAATGATGGAAAAATACCACAAGATGAAAGTGTTTCATAGGCCTGCAAACCTAGAAGAAGGCAACCCCCAAGTTCTCTCTTATGAAGGAAGCCTAGTGAAGTAAGCACCTTATAGGCCCATAGACTTGCAAGAAGGAAACCCCCAAGTTCTCTCTCATGAAGGAATCCCAGATGAAGTAATCACTGTACAAGCCTATAGACCTACAAGGAAGTATCCTCCAAGTATCTCTCATGAAGAAAGCCTAATTAAAGGGGACTCCACAAAGTTAGATTGGAAAGCAGCTTTACAAACACACCAACAAAGTGATATGTTAATCCATGGATAAAACATGTCAGAAAACAAAGTAGCCACACAAGAAAACAAGTAGACAATCACGCAGATAGTCAATAAGTGGAAAGGATTTCAAAGGGCTCCCTCAAGAACCCTTCAAAAGAGGAGGGGTCCATTCAAGGGACATGTCGTTTGAAAGTGTATAACAACTATTTTTTCTCAAGTCAATTCATCATCAAGGAATCCTTTTGAAATATATTCACTTCATCAAGGAATTCAAAAGGAAAAGATACCCCCTCATGAGGGGAAGGTTGAGGCTTCTCCCATAGGAAAAAAATTTCAATTTCTTTATTTGTGAACCCATGATGAAGGAAACACATTTCCTTAGGGTCCAAGTTGAGAATACGATCCTTGAAAAAGCTTGCAAGGATTGTTGAGAAAAGATTCATTGGCAATAAATGCATTTTTTGAAAACAAAAATATTGTGAAAGCGAGGTTGTCACACATATGAGGGACAACTCAAGCAAGGAAGAGAGAAAGATAAAAGAGATAAAGAGAAATAACACAACCAAGAGAAACAAGTGTGATTTGATATTTCAAGGTCAAAGCTGCTCATAAATATATATAAGTATAGTAATAGTATATTAATGAACTGTCATTAACCCCCTACTATGTTAAACCATGTGAAGAATGCATGAGAAGACAAAGTAAAAATAAAAAATTGGGTCAACATGGAAGGGAAGCCTAAATGCCCCCAATGCTTTGTATCATCCCTAATTTTCCAAAAATCAAAACACATAACAAAGGAAGAATGATGATACAAATAGAAGAAGGTTTATGACACAAAATCACTCCTATACCCAATCACCAACAAGGGTGACAAGGGTCATCTAGGAACACATAACACTAGCATTGGGGAACATGTCACACCACATGTACATCCCTAATCTAAAGATAAAGAAGAGGACTCCCTCTAACACTCATCAACCAAGTTTTCATCTACTTCCCAATCTAGATCATTATAAGGGGAAGGAGGGCAGGAATAAAGTGGTGTAATATTAAGGGGATGAGCTTCTGAACCTCCCACAACAAGGGCTAAGGAAGACGGCCACACAAGATCTTCTCCACCAGGCTCTTGCGAAGATGTGGTCAGAAATTTTGCGAAGATCACTGACAAGTCTATAAATTTGTCTAGAGATTTAAACATACACTTTATAGAAGCACCATGTCATACCTCAATGGATGGGGAGGAAAAAGCTCGAGATTCACTGCTTGTCTCACCGAGTGACTTAGGAGTGGTGAAAAACTTAGGGAAAGTTGGAACATGCTTTTCCACCAGTACAAAACAAGCTATCATAGACCATCCTGTGGATAAGGTGGGTTCCTCTTACCCCCTCCATTTCTATAAGGGATAACTACTATTTTCAGCTTCTTCAGGGGATGTGAACTCCCCATAGATGAGGCAAGAGGCACAAAAGAGGAGGAGAAAATTTTGGTAGACACCACTAAGGTATTCAACATGTCCATGGGTTTAGGGAATGGTAGGATGTCTAGAAGGGCCATCAAAAAGAGTGGCTTAGCTGAAGGAGTTATGAAAACCTTAGAATCATCTACACTCACACTCACAACATGGGTTAGAAGTGAGACTGAACTCAATTGAATGGTAGTAGTGGAGAGGAGAGAGGAGGATGAATTAGGAGGCCCTAAAGTAGGAGCGGTCAACTCGTCTTCATTTTTCTATAAAGTGACCTACTCAGCCACTAATGCCTTTCACTAGTGCTTGCACTCATGTGAAAGGAGTTTTCTACAACTCTTTGAGCTAGAGGCCAAGAGCTATAGTGTGACAAAAGGCCCCTGCTCATCCATAGGGGTGTCCATCATAGCAATCTTTGATGGATGGATAGACTTCTAAATGAGACTAGGAGGAAGAGGTTGAGAAACAATGGGGGGAGATAGCTCTAGTGCATTAATGGTGGGCCTCTTCCCATTTACTATTTTAGGAGGAGGAGTGGTGGGAGGCCACAAAGGCTAAGACATAGAGGATTCCCCATGGGGACCTTTCCTTTTATCATACAAGTAGGTCCAAGGTATAGGAGGTACAATAGGAAGATCTAATATCTTAATCTTAGCTTTGAGACAAATAGGCACCATTAGACCTCTCATGTAAAAGTCAGGAGTGTTGATGGTGTTTTCTGCACAAAAAATTAGACATAATACAAGTATCATATGTCTCTTGAAAGGTAAATATCTATTAGAAAGCCTCAAGAGATAACCATAAGGTCTCTAATGTGAGGTCTTCACAATGCAAAAATAACTAAGATAATATGTGAACATGTTGGTAATCACAAGGGACCTTACAAATCAAATGCTGGAAATTTCAGACTTATCAGATATTGCAATATAGTGATACTTTTAAATCCTAAAATCTAAGTCAAATTCTCAAATAAATAGAAAATGATAAAGGGTTTAGAGAGATCATAAAATTAAACTAATTCCTAAGACCATCAATGCAAATGATAAAACACTCAAAGTGGACCAATCCTTCAAAACCAATTCCTACTTAACCTAGATCAAACCTTCAATCTCATAGAAATAGTGCAATCTTCCATGGAAATTCAAGATTTTTAGATGATGAAGCATTCACTCAAAAAAACCCTATTTATCAATTGAAATGAATAAATACCCACAATTGAACTTATCACAAATTTAAGCCCTAGGCTAACTTTACACAACTTAGAATCAACAAGGTCCTAAAATTATGGACCAAGGATTGCTCAAACACTTAAAGTATCAAATCATCAACACCATTGCATCAGATCAAAATCTAAAATCTAAAATGGAACTAATAATCTCAAAGCAATCTCAAAGATATGGAATAACAAGAACCATGCAAAATGAAACAACACAAGAAAGAGCGCCAAAGAACAATGTCTTTATTTATATTGAATCACCCAATATTGCAATAATTCAATTATTCTTAATGTAGCAGCACTTGCTCTCAGAAAATGCTAACTCCTAACTCAACTCTAGTTCTTGAACTATCACTTAACTCTTTCTAATCCTTACAAAGGAGGATTGAACCTCACTCTATAGAGAACTCTCACTAGGTTGGCCCAATTTAGGGTTTACATCCATAGGTTGGCTAGACAAGTCTACCTAGAAAGTTCTAAATAAAAATAAAATTTACATTTAATATTTGGGGCTTCATCCAAGTCAGCCTGGGTCCTTCAAAAAATATCCTTGATGGCACAAAACTTGAGGTTGTCCAACTGGCTAGCTGGAGGTCACATGCCTCGTAGAAAAATCTAGGCGACTTCTTGTCGACTATTCTCATTTTCTCACTCCTGATTGACTTCTAATTTATTAAATAATTCCTTAACCTTTTCCAATATTTATTTCACATCTTCAGGGTCTTCAACTAGAATAAACTTAATTCTTGTTTTATGATTTTTAAATTCTTCCAAGTATTGTGGCATGACTTTATTCCATTCAATTTGCAGCTCATGGTATTTTTCCAATTTTGAAATATAGATAGTTGCATCCTCCAAATTTTCCTTTTTGATTGGAGCACCCTTAGAAGGAGCATAGTTTCCATGCCACCATCCCTACAATCTTCCAACATTCATATTCTTCTAGCCAAACTTTTTCCTGCCAGTCACTATTTCTAGAAAACTTATGCAACTATTGTATATTTCTTTCATTTTCCCCTACAACTTGATTATTTTCTTTAAGGCTTTTCTGAGGAGCTTCTTCCTATAATTCCAAACTTCAACCCACTCCTTCACCTTGCTAAATTCATCTCAAGAAATGATATCCAGCTGAGCCATTTCTTCCTTTGACACATGGTAGATCTTCTTTAGCTCATCTGCAGTTGACTAATCAATTTTACTGTAATCTACAACAAATTGTGAAGTATGCTCAAGAAATTCAGAAGCATTGGTGTATATCTTCAGAATATGCTCAATTTCTTCATCTCCTCTATTGCTAACATCCTAGAGCCAACTATGAGTACAATGCAGTTACATAAATTGAAAGACTAAAGTCCTCTTCATCTTGTACCTCATCCTCTACATCATCGGTAGGTGCCTCTTCATCTTGTACCTCCTCTTCTATAGTTGTCACTTCCTCCACTAGAGAAACCTTTTGCTTAGGAGAGTTCCTTCTGACATATACCTAGGTATTTTCCCCTGAACTTTCTACATCAACTACTTGTGTCGTAGAAGGAGCGTCTATGGCAGCTTCACCTTTCCTGGATTTTGTAGCCTTTTTCCTTTATGTGATTATTCTTCTTTTCCTCACTAGTTGTAAGGTTTCACCTTCTTGAACATTAGTTCCAACTTGAGGATATCTCTTATTCTTAGGAGATGGATTCTCTCCTTGTTTCACATGTACTTGGCTCCTCATTCTCCTCTTGATGGATACTTGTTAATCTACTTCCTCATGGGCTTCCTCCTAATGGGGTTGAACAACCTCATCTTGTTTATTTACTTCAACTTCTTCTTCATCCTGAGACTCCAAGTCTCCCATTATGTCATAGGTAAATTTGAAACCTTTAGATTCTGATTCTAATACTTTGTGTTTGAACCACAACCTGAAGTACTTCTTTACTGGTTCAATGACCTGATTCAAATCTATGACTTCTTCCTCTAACCAATTGATAGGGGGCAGTGACTTATTCCTATAAGGCTCATAATCATGATATTGAACCAGATTTACCTCCTCATACTATACTTGATCAGGTACTTTTGCTACT
Organism: Sequoia sempervirens; assembly: GCA_007258455.2. Lineage (NCBI taxonomy): Eukaryota > Viridiplantae > Streptophyta > Pinopsida > Cupressales > Cupressaceae > Sequoia > Sequoia sempervirens. The sequence continues at coordinate 1,894,678 of VDFB02137365.1, read as the reverse complement.
TTATACAACCTTATCAAATTGAGGGGAAATCTAGAAAATTTTCTCCTGAGGACATCAAATTCATCCCTACAATTGGCCTAATAGTCCTCTATGTGGTCCTTGTGCTTGAAAGTTCTATTGGCCTACTTCATGTCATTTCCATAAGGATAAAAATTATTTTTGTTGGTGCGGGAATACGGCTTAAATTGAGCCATTACCTTCTCAGAATGTTGAGCACTTTGAATAGAAGGGTAGGCCTCCAAAGTCCCCATTCTCAGTTGGAATTTTGATCCCAATCTATTCTTCTTTATATTGCCTTTTGTAGGATTTCTTAAAAGCCAACCATCTGTCTTGTCAATTCTAGCATTGGGAGCTTATTAGTGGGATACTAGGGTAGTCTGAGGGGGACCACTAGAGATCCTTGTATCTAGATGTATGTGAATCTATGGAATTAGATGAACCACTAGCCATATTGCTTGATCAGGTCCATTGCATCTACAAAAACCATGACATGAAGAGCATCTTGCAACAATTTGGGAATATACATGATAAAGGCATCATTATCTCTTCTGTAATTAGATGTTTTGTGTTGTAGTTGTGGGTACACATCCCATATCTTATCTTTTTTCCTAAGGTTCCTTTGTAGCTGAGACCCTTGTATTTGGTCTTGTGTGCCAACATATAAAAAAAATAGGAGGTCATAGTCAACATGTTTGTTTCTTGCACACTCCTCAATTGAGCATCCAAATTATTGCTTATGATCCTTGCCTAGTGATAATGTTCGTTAGCCACAATCATCATAATGGGATGGAACATCCAAGTTTGAAAGATGTGGGCCTCTTCCAATCCCATAACTCTTCCCAAAAGAGTTATGATATCATGATATTCTTGCTTGAAATCACTCCAGTACAGTTTCTTGGGTAACTTTGAGTAGTGTGGATTGGGTTTCAATATCCATGCATTATGCATGATCTCCAAAGTTCTGTTGGTGTCTTTTTCATAGAAATTGATTGCTTCCCCAATATTTATTTACTCTATGAGTTTGTGATGAGAGGAAATGTTTAAGACCTCTACAATTGATTCCTTAGTTAGGTTAGCCATGAATTTCCTTGAGGCCCAATTATGATCCTTGTCCTAGAGTCATAATGCTTTCCACATTCCAAGACTAGCTCCAGACATAATTGTGTTGGTGGGAATCCTACTGCATGTGTCAATCCAATGTGAGTGATCTTCCAAGCCACCTTAGTTGGTGCATTCCCAAACATCCTCTACTAAAATTCATCATAATCCACATGGCCCATGTTTGTATCTAAAATCTTAGACCATGCAGAGGCAATATTCGTCTCTAGCCATATGCCCTTGTAGTCATACTTCATCCTTTCTTGTCTTCTCCTGACCTCTTCTTGCACTAGAGTTGTTTTTGTCTTGGTGGTTTTTTTAGGACTATCCTTAGCTTGCATCTGTTAGAGAAAATACCATAAGCACTAGAATGAAAGGAAATAATATATGCACTTAATGAAGCACCAACATGAGATAATAATGCCATTAACTTAAGTTAGTAACAATTCAAATTCTAATGGAAATAAATGCAAGCAACTTCACTCCATCAAATTCCACAATGATAAGAAAGTAAATCCTACTCAAATGAATTAATATCTATTAATAAAGGGAAAATAATCATCTATATCAATCATTTTTTAATGATGCTTGAAATCCATAAAGAATGGAAGAAGTCCAAATATTTTGAGCTAGCTCAGAATTTTGACCAGACTAAGGTTTGGCCAATCCGAGCAAGCTCGAATTTTCCAAATTTAACCAATTAACCACATTTTACCATTACTCAAGTGGAATAAAGCATGGGTGAAATTCGTTGACTAAATTAATTATGTACAGGCATTGCACACCTCAAAGAAACTTCACAAATTTCCTCTATCCAAAGATATAGTGACTTTATGCACTGGGTTCAATCATTCATAAGGTTCACATATTTCTAGGGACCTCAGATTACCTGGGTGAACTAACATTTGGGTAATCTGAGCCTGGTTGAACTTACTGATGAAACATTAGGATTGCAATTTGACAAAGTATTTATCATTTGAGATCAATTATTAGATTCATCATGAGACCTAGATAATCTAAGGGTGCTTGGATTCTCTGAGTGGATTAGAGCTCAGAAAATCTGAGCTACCTCAGAATTTATGAAATAAGCTCAAGCTTGCAAAATTCACTAAGTGTTTAAAATGAATTTCCAAAATGATAGAAAACATAGATTTCCCTCAAAAGGTCGACCAATTATTGATTCCATGATGAATTTCAAGTGATTTGTGTGGGATTCCTTACATTTTAACCATTTACTCATGGAACTTTTAGATCAACTGCAAGAGATTCATGAAACTAGGGTCTCTCAAGTCAGTTTTACAAAATAAAGTAATATCTTTTCATTCTTCAACTTGAATCATGAAATCTAGAGGGGAGGTGTTAAATATATTCAATTGGTTCATGCATTCAAAATATATCCTTCGTTTATCTTTTAGAACGTTCCCTAGAGGACAAAATCCACAATGATAAAACAAAAGATATACAGCATGGACTTTAGAATTTGACAACTGACTCACATTCTGAAGAGATTAATTAACAAAGATTGAATGAAATCAAACCACCAGCAGAGGATAAAAGATCGTACCTTTGAATAGTGCACAATGAAGGAGGGTGTACCTGGAGACTACAAGAAGAGGCCATTGAAACCCTAAGATGATCACTCAAAGCAAATAAACCTCTACAATGGAGCTCAAATTAACTATTGAATAGAAAACACACTCTCAATTTTTAACTCACATGAATGCAAAGTGACCCAAAATGAAGGCTAATGCCAAATATATGGTTATTTTTATGCAATAAATAACTATCATTAATGTGCAATGGGACAATTGAAGACTCAGAAACACAATATGAGCTTGGATTTGGGTAATCTGAGGTAGCTTAGATTATCTGGCTGGACTTATGTTTGGGTAGTCTGAGGTACCTCAAAATTGCCGAACATGCTCGTAACTTAGTCAATTTCCCCTCAAATTGAATTTTTGATCAGGGGTCAACTCCCAAGAGCTAGGCTATCATTTGAAGTTGCAAGATGACAACTCAAATGTAGGTTTGTCATTGAACATTTGAGTGAATCAAGATCAATACTAAGAGACTTATCCCTTAAGGGGATGAAGTTAGGACCATACAAAAATTAAATAAGAAAGCAAAGCAAGAAAAAGAGGGTCCCTTCTTTCAGTGGCGCGTGTGTACAGAAACTACACAACAAATGGAAACTCCTGCTAGGGAAATTCTCTAGAGCATTTAAATGAAAAACTCGAATCAAGAACCCAAAATATCTAGTCTTAATCATCACATTAGGCTAACCACAAACAAGGTTTCAAAGTCCATGAGAAAGCATATTCATTTCCCTCGATCAGTTCTTGCAGGAACCAAATTTAGTCTAATCAAGTTACATAAAAATTCTAACTTCAAAATAATCTTTGATAGAACCTCGCTACCAGTCAGGCATCCATAGCCCTAATGAGGTTATCATTGTGGCCCTATTGAACATAAATCTATTTCCATCTGGGAATCCATAGCCTTGATAGAGATACTTAGAAACTCCTGATAATATGAATTTTCACTTTTGATTTGCAATATTCTCTTTTCTTTTATTTTTGCTATTGTTTTGAGATCTTTTAAACTTTCCTTTTCACCTTGTAAGAAATGAAGCTCACACTTAGGACTAAGAACCACAATGGCGCTGAAGAAGAAATAAGATTTCTTACTTGACCAAATTTCATAAGGGACCTTTAATAACCTTGGAATTCTTATGATGTGTTTAAAAATGTAAGATCCAAGCACATTCCAGATTTAACTTAGTCCATTGACTCATCTTCCTTAGGTAGTAGCACATGTGACACCAAGTGAAGGATTTCCACTGACTAATTCTAGAAGGGTGATTAGAGTTTGTAAAAGAAATATTCAGAGCAATCCTTGATAATATAATGATTGTTTTGCATGTACCATATGGCCAAAAGAAAATAGGGGAACCAAAAAGAAAAAGTAGAAACAGAAGCAAACCTGACCTAAACCAAAGAAAACCTAAACTAACCAAAAACAAAAAGAAAACCAAAATGAAACAAAACAAAAGGAAACCTAACCTAACCAAAGAAAAAGAAACCAATACCTAACCTAACTATTTACAAGGAAAGAGCTACAAGAATCTCAAGATTGGAAGTAATGCTTCAAATACTACCCATTGATAGGCAGTAGGATGTCCTCTCTAGTGAGAGTTTTTAGACAAAAAGCATTGTCTCCCAATATCTCTAAAATCTGGTAAGGGCCAAGCCAAATCTTATCAAATTTTCCATGCTCCCCTTTCATATCATGGTATTTATCCCAATAGAGAACCAAGTCAAAGATTCTAAAGACTTTCACCTTAGCTCTCCTATCAAACCATCTCTTAACAACACCCTGATGTTTAGAAAATTTTTCTATGCTTCATCCCTTTTCTCTTCAAGGTGTATAATTTGAGCTAGATGGGATTCACACCTATCCCCTTCACCATAGTAATCATTGATAAATTGCTAAGTGAGTATCTTCAACTGAATTGGGAATACTGGCTCCAGACCATACACAAGGTGATAGGAAGAGATTCCTAGAGAGGCCTTATGTCTAGTGCAATCTGCCCAAAGAGAAAATTTGAGTTGGGTGTGCCTATCTTTGGGGTTCCTTTCTAACAATTTATAGATGACTGTTAAAAGATTCATATTTGAAGACTCAGCCAAACTATTACCTTGTGGGTAGTAATTAGAAGCAAACTTAACAATGATTCCATGGTCAAAATCCCAACTAGAAAAATTTAATGATGCAAATGCAAGACCATTATCACATACTAAAGAAAATGGGAAACCAAAGGATTGATAATACCTGATTCTAGAAAATTTATTACCACCTCAGAAGTGCATTGTTTACAAGCAAGATCTTTAGTCCATCTAATAAATGAATCAGTTATGGTGAGAATGTACGTGTGGCCTATAAAGGAGGGTCGATTGATCAGACCAATGAAGTCCAAACCTTACTGTGCAAATGGTTTTACCTCGATAACTGGCTGAAGTGGAATGGATGAATACTTCTCCTTACTTGCTGCAACTTGACACACATGGTAGGTCCTCACGTGCTTGTGTGCATCCTTGAACAAAGTGGGCCAGTAATATCCTACCCTCAGGATCTAATTCATAGTAGATGGTATAGAACCATGGCCTATGCCATACCTATCATGGAATTCAATCATCACTCTTTCATCTTCCTCTTTTCCTAGGCAGTGGAGATAACTTCCTTCATGACTCTTGTATAAAATGACACCTTTCAACATAAATTTGTCACTTTTCAGATGCAGAGCTCTCTGTTGTACTACATTAAGATGGTCAGGATATTGATTATTTAATAGATAGTATATAATATCATCATACCATTCCCCTAGGGAGATATCCTAGAGGTGATAGTTCTTACCTATGAGATCAAGACCCATTTCAGCCATCATCTTAGTTAATCCCTATTCTCTTACCAATTTCATTGGTTGAATATCAGTATCTTACTCTTACAACATTGTCACACTTCACTCTTCACTCTCCCAATTCATTTTGCATCAGTAAAAGCTTAACTGGAGGGTTAAATACTATTGCAAATACATTACTTCTCAAGATGTAATGCCTTACTTTCTTTATAGCCCTAACCAAAGCGTAAGCCTACTTTTCTACACTAGGATACCTCAATTCTGCATCTTTTAAAGGTTCACTCATGAAATCAATAGGATTCTCATTTCCTTGGTCAAATTTCTAGGTTAACACTCTAGCACAAGAGTGATATGATGCAAAATAATATATATAAAAGGGCTTGGAGTGATCAGGACTCACCAATATTAGAGCATTAGCTATTGCCCTCTTAATTTTTTCAAATTCCTCTTTTGCCTCTACACTCCACTCAACCTTTGCATCTTGCTTCAACACTGCATTCAGGGTTTAACTATTTTTGTAAATCCAATGATAAACTTCCTAAAAAAGTTGATTTTTTGAAAGAATGACTTCATCTCCCTTTTACTTGTAGGAGGCTAAATCTTAAGTATGGCTTCCACTCACTCTAGATGAATAGAGATACCCTTTTTTGAGATAACATGACCTAACAGTTTCCCTTTAGTAACTTCAAAGATACATTTCTTGGGATTAAGTGAAATACTAGATTCTCTGCATCTTTGGAATACTTTGCACAAGTTTGCAATATGATCTCCTCATTTTTTGGAAAAGACTGTCAAGTCATCCATATAAATAATTATGCATTTACCAATAATTTCCTTGAAAGAAATGCCCATACCTCTCTAAAAAGTCACCCATTTAGTGGTGAAGGCAGTTTTGTGTCTATCCTCCTATTGCACCATGAATTGGTTGTATCTAGAGTATCCATTTAGAAATGAAATCATCTAAGATACATTGACAATCTACAACACTTCATCCAGTGATGGGACTGGATAGTTGTCCTTTTCCAATGCATGATTGAGATTTCTGAAATCAACAAAAATCCTAATTTCCCCATTCTTCTTTCTCACCAAAACCAAATTATCCACCCAAGTTGAATGCCTAACTATAAATATGATATGAGTAGATAATAAATTCTGTACCTCCTTCTGGATGATGGGTTCTAGCAGGGCATTAATTGGTCTTTTTCTTTTCCTGAAAGGCTTAGCACCTGGCTTGAGAGGAATGGTATGTGTAATAATTAAAGTATTATAAGTCTTCAAATCTTTGTAACTCCAACCTATTACATCCTGATATGTATGCAGTGCATCTATGATTCCTATCCTTCCCTCTGGGGTACATACCTTTCTAATAAAAACATTCTTAACATTGTCTGGAGTTCCCATATTATAGGTATCAAACTAACTACTAATGTACTCCTTCTTGGCTTATTGTTCTTGATCTTTAATCCTATCTAGATCAAATATTCTCTCCAATTGTACCATTCCCCTTGGAATAGTGTTGGTCTTTAAGTTGATGACCCCTTCTAGGTCCATCTCTACTTCTTGAGGCTATGCCTCATCAATTATCTAAGAGGTAAACACATAAGAGCTTGTGATAAAATTCAGAATATGCTTGTCATCTTCAAACACTTGAAAATTAGTTACATTGCCGAGCACTAATGGTACAGGCATGAGCTCTATAGTAAACTTCTTCAATCCTGAACGTGTCAAGGGTTGTAATGTACTAGCTTCCTAAGGTAAAGAATTTAGTTTGATTCTTACTACAAAGTATCAACTGAATGTTGAAAGCATCAAACCCCTTGATGAGATCCCATACCCTATGTCTATAATTAGACATTCTTCTATCAAGACATGAGTACTTCTTTCTAACTTGTCTAACTACCAACTCTGAATCTCCAAATACTTGTAGAATCTTAAGCTTCTTTCTTAATTCCATAAGCAATCTATGAATCAAAGCCTCATATTCAGTTACATTATTAGTACAGTGGAATTGGATTCTATGAGCAGCAAAGAAGGTATTTCCTTTAGGACTAATTAGCTCAAATCCAACTCCAACACCTTGCTTCGATTTGGATACATCAAATCTAAGTGTCCAATAGCAAGTAGTTATGATTCCTTTCGATTTTTCTGTTCTACTACTACTGGGAGGTTCCTTAAGAGGCACTAAGCTTTTACCTTTGGGATCATCTTGATTACTTTGCACATGTATTCTAACAATTGGGGTTAGATTGATGCATCTTTGTATCTTCTCCATTATTGTATGGCATAGGCATCATTCCAGTTCTGAATGGGAAGCATTATGGACTCTACATCAATTTGGAAGAAGTAACTCCTCAAAATTCATATTTCTACTCAATTGAATTTGATCCTTTATACATTTTTGGATGAATTCTTGAAAATTATCCAACAAACTGAGTTGACCATCTTCTTGGTCCTCACCTTCCTCTATTGGTTCAACAAATGCCCTAGTGGTGCTAGATTTCAAATGTACGCTCAATAGGTGTACTTTGCAACATCAAAATTTCCTCTACATCTGACTCTAAAATACGAGTTGCCAATACATAATTCCCCAAAGTAACTTTTGATACCAATATCTCATTTGAAGTATTCTAGTATTCAGTGGTCACATACTTCATTCTAGGCTCCCTTTTAATTTGGATTTTATTAGGTACTCCTTTCAATGGAAGCCACATGTGGGAATGATCATTTGATACATATCCATTTAGTGCCTTAGTGAGATCTCTACTGAGAATTAGACCATAAGTATTAGGAATGTCTGCCACTTGAATATTAATGACTTGTTGGATTATAGGATCTGATGTAATCTGCATAGAAATCATGTTTAGTTCTCCCACTATATTTACCTATGTCTTGTCTAACCGAGTGACTTTCCGTTGAGAGGTTGCAAGAGTAATACTTCGGGCTCTATAGACAATGAAAGGAATAACATTCATGGAAGCCCCTAAATCTAGCAGGCAATTATGCAAATTCTTTCCAAAGAGATGAAAAAAAATTAGAAAGGGAGGAGTTTCTATCTTACCTTGAAACAAACTTAGCTTAGTATTAGCTTGTGCAACTTGAATCTTATCCTTTTCCTTCCCTTTATCTCTAGGTTGTGTTTGGACTTGACCTTGATCTTTTAGCACTTGGGAACTAGAGGTATTCTGAGCCACTTCACTAGTTATCTTTTCTTAAGGGGCTACATTTTTCCTAAAGGCTCCTATTACTACATTTCTAATAGAAAGAACTCTTAGTAACTCAAAAGCAGAAATACTTACCTTTAATTTCTTGAGTTATTTAGCCACATAATCACTTAACTACTCCATATTCATATCAGTATGAAATTCCTTGGGATGATTCACCAACATTCTCCTTACCTTCATCCATGTTCTTTCCTTTAGTAGAATCAGACTATCCTCCTTTCAAAAAGTATTATGTGGGAACATGAGGATATGATGGATTATTGCTTGCATTTGGATCAGGTAGCATAGTGAAGTGGTTGGGAGGGATTGATGTAGTGTATGGACCTCCAGCTTGTGGATTTCTATTAGGCCTATTCCACAAGTCATATTTTCTTGTAGGCTATTGGAACATCTGAACTTCTTCAATTCCATTCTCTTCTTCATCTAAAGGACCACTGACATTCTTTTTTTCTGCATTGAACAATTGTAAAATTCCATCTCCATTGTATACTTGTTCTACTTTATCATCTTGTTCACTTACCTCTTCTTCTGGCCTGTTCTCTTCACTTCATGGAAAGGAGCATGATTCAACACCATTACTGAGGAGTCATAAGAATTGGATGTTACTATTTCTTGACTATTGGAATTATTTTCGACCTTATACTAAAATATGGATGCAACAGTCTAGAACTCAAGACAATCCAACTCAAAATGTTGATTTGTCTTGTGGAGTCTACACCATCCCAATAAAGCTACCTCTGCCAGATACACACCACTTGGAGGATTCTCCTGATTAGGAGGTTGATCCAATGGAGTAGGGACACCTCCATTGTTTATCCTAGGTGTTTTTCTTCTTTCAAATCTTTGTCCACTCATCTGTGCTTTTTCAAAATTCTAACCAAATGATTTCCCTCTATCAAAATTCTATCCATGTCCTTGTGTGGAATCTCAACTCTCCCTATTATAATTGGACTACATATTCCTCTGAGTAGCTTGGAGTTGACTATTCTGATTCCTCAGGTATGCTACTTCCATGTTCATCTTCTTCACTTGCTATGTCATCTCATCCAATCTTTCCTTGTCAAGATTACTATAAGGCACCAAATTCACATTGTTATGAGAGTATCCTGATGCTACTCCTGAACCCATGGACTCATTTAGGACTTCATAATTTTGTAAGTATGTGGGAAATTCAGCCTATTGTTGTGCATGGAGGGGTTGATTGACACTTTTTTGAGGATAATTGGTGATTGGTTGAGCTCGGTTCATTGGGGGACCCAGGTGTGGAACCAAAGGAAATTGGGGGACCAGATTCATAATGGGGGTATGGTTGGTCAGAGTCTGGTTGATTGCTTGAATTTTTCTTGGATGAGCAGTAGATCCTAAATACAACAGAGGCCTAGATAATTTTTTCCTTAGATCTGTTCTAAGCTTGATAGCCTCTGCATAAGCATCAAGCAGACTATTCAGAGGATTGGGCCTCCATTTAAGGAAAGTGGTTTTAAGACTGTCAAGAGATTCATAATACACTTCCAAAGCAGTAGCATCATCTACAACATAAGGAGACTACAACTTGGTATATGCTAGATGAAATCTATTATTGAATGACCCTATAGGCTCATTAACTTCTTTCTTAACCCTAGTGAATTGTATATACAACTAATTAGCACTAATAGGGATCTTAAACTTCTATAGAAATACATTTTCAAGTTCGATCCAATTATGAATTGACCCAACAAGAAAATGATTGTACTAATAGAAAGCATCTTCTCCTAGAGAGTAAGGGAAAATTCTACACGCAACATCCTCATGGTTGATCCCTCTATCTATAAGACAAGTTTGGAAAATCTTGATGTGTTCCTCTATAGTTCTATTAGGGTCATTGATATGAAATTTAGAGTATAAATGTTCAATATTCTTGGGAATGACAATATAGTTATTAAAGGGAAAAGGAGATGGGTTGTTTTCCAAGAAATCCATGGGTGGTGGTGGAGGTGGTAAAGGTTGTTTAAGGACTGGTTGGGGCTGCTGAATGGGAATGGCCTCAAAATTAGATGATGATGGACTTGATGGAGATGAGGATCATGGAGAAGATGGAAAAGGTGGAGAAAATGATGACTCTCCCCTTCTTCTTGTCCTCCTTCACCTAGTGGGGGCTTATAATTCTTGAAAATATTCCTCTCCTAGTGTAGATCTGGTTCTTCCTTGAAATATTTCAAGAGAAATGGCAGATAGAAAACAATCTAGCTTGCTTATTCAGGCCCTCCTAGCACCAATCTTTTGATGGTGTTTTCTACAAAACAACAACTTAGAAAAAATATAAGTATCCTATCTCTGTTGAAAGGTAAATATCTATCAGCAAGCCTCAATAGATAACCCAAAGGTCTCTAATGTCAGGTCTTGAAAATGCAAAAACAACTTAGATAATATGTGAAAATTCTAGTAATCACAAGGGACCTTACAAAAAAAATGTTGGAAATTTTAGAATTACAGATCTTGCAATGTAGTGATACTTTTAAATCATAAAATATAATTCAAATTCTCAAATAAATAACAAATGATAAAGGGTTTAGAGAGATCTTAAAATTAAACTAATTCCTAAGACCAAAAATCCAAATGATAAAACACTCAAAGTGCACCAAT
>VDFB02137365.1:1857367-1883220 GCA_007258455.2 Sequoia sempervirens | reverse complement strand
AAATTTTCCTTCAAATTTAATTTTCTAAGGTGAGGGTGTACGGAAAGGGAATTTTCTTAATGGGTGAAAATTTGCTCCTATACAACTTCACAAGGCTAGCAAGCTACACTATGCTAGACACTTATGATAAGGAACCACTAGAAAGAAGGTTGTATTATGCTTGGTGGTTAGGAATTAGTTTTAGTATAGTCAAAGGGGTTTTACTTAGTTCATGAAAGGTATAAATTTAGGGAACATTGTACTTGATGTCACCACCAAGAGAGGACTAGTCAAGGGATAAAAGCTTCACACCTTAGGGAATGTAAGCCAAGAGGAATGCCATATGCCAAGTGTTAGAACTGTAAAATTTTGAAATTTTCACAGTCAATTGCATTCATGAGTTTACAAAATAGATCCTCATTATACGCATAAAATTCCTTCCTCATAATGTCTTGCTTATATTTTGTCATAAGATCCATTTGAATCCATCTAGTCCTTCACATTCCATTGTATTACCCATATCGGAAAGATATAGTGAAAGTCTCCTCGACCTATGTATTTTCACTGATGTATATTTGTTGCTTTTTTTGGTAGAACACTTCTTTTGTTTCGGTGACAAAGAAGATTCATATCAGCATAAGAATTATATTCGGGATGAGGTCATAGCGAAATATTATCTCTTTCCGACCAACATATGAAAAGATACATCAGCATAGGTTGGGGCATCATTGTAATGTCATGGTGAATTCAATATGTCTTACCGACTAGCACATAGAAGGGTCATTTCGGCCAAACTGATTGGTATCGGCGTGAAGTCATAACAAAATCATATTGTCTCACTAATTGGCTCACAAGCAAATGTCTTGGTAAGACTCATATGCATTGGGGTAAGGTCTTGGCGAGTGGCTCTTGTCTTGCCAAACCAAATACAAGGGGACTCTATCAAATTATTTCAGAGTAAGGTCTTGCAATCTTATCGACTCAAATGTCACAATGATAGAAAATTGCATCGGTGAGAAAAGGGGTCATTGGCATAAGTTTCACCGAAGTTTGAAAGTTACTCCAATAGGAATGGGTTCGGCGAGAAATTTGGCATTGGTATGAGTCTTTTCGAAGATTCATTGTCTTGCCGATGGAAATTTTGGTAAGATTTATTTTGTCGGTGAAGAAAATCAATGGTCACGCCGAGGTGTGTTTTCTTTGGCGAAGGGGTGATTTTGTCTCAACAATTGGCAAATGCATTGAAGAACATATCTCGGTATAACACAATGAGCTCTATGAAACATCTCCCCGATTTGGAATTGTCACAACAATATCAAACACTGAAATGATAGTCATTAGTATGATTCCAGATGTCAGTAAGACCATAGAATGTCTTGGTGAAAGGTGTAATAAACGTTGCAAAAGGACTTCACCCCAGATTTGAAAGTCTCTCACTGACAGGACATTTAATGTGGCAGTCCTAGTTTCAAATGGGCCTTCATTTGTGCTTCATTAATGGTGCAATAGGATATAACAGCGAAGGTTTAACCAATGCTTCAGTGCTGAATTGATTATAGAAGAATTAGTAAGGTGAACAGAGAATTGGGATATCCTTTCAGTCTAAGGAGCTCAAGCAGAATACTATAAGTAATTATTTCTTAGCCTTCCACATTTTTGATTCTATAATTTTGAAAGAATGGAGTCCCTTGGTTCTAGAAAGGCTAAAAGTAGAAAACTTGGTGAGAGTAGTCAATCAAAGGGAAAGAAACAAAAGATTGATACAGAGCAGGAGGGCACTCAACAGAGACTAAATCAGGACCTCATTGACCAGTTACCTAGTTCAGGGCCTAAAGCCTGAAGGTCTGCACAACTTAGGGTAGAAGTTGATAAATTGGATGATCAATGCAAGTTCATAGGTGACATCTAGATTGTTGTAAGAGGGTATGAACTATTCAATTTTCACTATCATAGGATAAACTGTTTTAAACCAGTCTGTAATCCATGCAAGCTGAATGTAGGGAAACTAGTGTGCCCTAACATATTTGTAAATACAAAACTAGTAAAATTTCTTGCAGATCATTATGATCCAAAACATAAAGCTATATGTGACCCATCTAGAAAACCACAAATATATGTGTCAAAAGAAGCAATAGGTGAGGTTTTCAAATTAGAAGGGTTTTGCAATGATGTGATCAATTGTGAAGAGTTGGAGAAGGAATTATCGAGGATGGATACAATCTATAAGGGATGGAGGTTTCCAATTCATAGGATTAAATAGGGCAACAAACCAGTTCCTCTACAGGATAGTGAAGGGCCCCCTTATCATGTGGATTTGTTTGATCCCTATATGAAGTACACTTATTTCTCAGTGTGTCAGGTGTTGGGAATGGATGCCCTACAATTCATGTCAATTGTGCCAATGATTATCATGGCAGATATCCAGTATCACAATTCCAGGCCATTTGACTATGCCTCATACATTTCTAGGGGGCTTGATTCAAGATTAATGGCTATCAAGGGCAGATCATCTATTGTTCATATCAAACACTATTCATTGTTGATGCACTTGGTGTTATATTTTGGACAGGAGTTATGAGTGTGGCCTCCAGAGATGAGAATTTCTCAAATTGGTAAGGAAGGTGAAGTATTGCCTGTTTAGTTGTCAACTACTATTTGGGACAACAGATTTGCTAATTCTAGTTTCATCCATTTTGAAGAACATTCTATAAAAATATTGTATAAGTTGCATCAATGTCCTTGTAATTATTCATTGACTAATGAGATTAAAAGATTCCTTCGGCAAAAAGACTTCAATGGGCCAATTGATCATAACTAGGGAAATTGGTATTGTTTGGAGGGAGCTACAATGATCAGAATATATGGATTTGAAGATGCCCCTTTCATTTTTCCAAGGACAGTTCCAAACAGAGTTGCATATTTGGAGATTGTCAGATAGATGGACTATTGTAGTGTTATGAATTTCAGTTCTTTTGGGAAGCAGGCTTTTATGCCTAGTACATTGTGTTTTGGTGACTTCACTGTGTTGGCTAACGAAGGATACAATTTGATCCTTGATACATTGTTGCATTATAATATGAAGAGAGGACCACCTAGGAAAGACTTTGATCTAGAGGGATATATTAATTCTGCTAAGATGAAGATTAACTTTGGAGGGTATCAGCATGTACCCTATCCCTTTGATGATATGATCAAGAATTTGGATGAGGATGAAGCTGAAATTGTAGTTGAAAGGTATAACCAAGGGCTACATGATGTAGAGCAATTGTCTTTAGGGGAAGAGGCACCAAAAGATAATGTGCCACAAAGCAAACCAAAAAAGGTGTCCAGGTTGAGAACTCAGCAGTATGTTTGCCCAACTAGAGAGCAGAGTATTGAAAGTGGTGATGTAGATGCAAGGCATATGGAAGATAGATCATTTGTCTCAGATGATGAGTTTATAAATTCCCCAGAATTCAAAGCATTCTTGTATAAGCAGAAGGGGAAGGAAATAAGACAAAATGTTGATGATGTCACTTTAGGAAATGAGGAACAATTGCTGAGTCAGTTGAGAAGGTGTGTGGATGATGAAAAGGAAAATATGACCCCTAAAAAGGGGAGAAATTTTTTGGAAAACACTGGTGTTATGATCTTTCCTAGACTTGACTTAAATTTTGTATTAGTCTTTGATAGTTTCTTGAAGGATAGTAATGCTACACACAAGCTTGATAGGGAAAAGGTAACAGAGGTGTATGCACACTCCAAGTACAATACTGATGAAGGTTCACTGATGATTTGGGCCTTATACTCACCCCACAAGAAATCAGTGGTAATTGACACAGAGAAGGCATTTTCCCATGTCATGACCCAAAAATTTGGAGAGGCTGATCCTGTGGCTACTGTAGAAATTGGGGTCAATATTACAAAATTGAATAAAGCACAAATTTAGTTGCTGATAAAAGAAAGAGAAATGTACAAGGCAAATAATGAACAAATGTTGAGAGAGAATGAGAGACTAAAAGATTTGGTTGGTATTTCAATGGGGCCAACCAAAATTCTCACTCAAGGAGAAATTTCTCAGGAAAAAGATCATTGGATAGGTTCAAGTGCTTATTCCCAGGGAAAGCATGATGCAATTGCAGCAATTGTCAAGAAGAGGCAGGATAATTTGATATCTTGGTTAAATAAACTATGGGGAAAATACTCTCATACCCTTGCTACATTAAAGGAACATACAAGGATGGATGGATGAATTATGGAGAAATTTCATGAACTTGCTCAAAGTGATGATTCTAATAGTGCAACACTTGAAGCTGCAAATCATATTATCAATTGTCATTGAAACTTCTATGTTGAATTGCAGGGGGATGAATAGGGGTTGATAGATGCTGCCAAGAAAATTGTAATTACATTCTCTGATGACAAAGGGGAATTGAAAGAAGCCACCATATGGAAAATTAAATGTGATTTAATGCTGAATGAAGTCATGAGGATAGCTTCTTCAGAGGATACAACGTTAGAGGAAGTGAGCGAGTAGAATGAGGATATGATTAAGATGGAGATCATGATTCAGAATGCTATTGGAGATGCAGAAACATACAAGCGTCGGGATTACTTGGATCATCTTGCTAAAATTCATGTGTGGCTAAATAGAGCTTAATTATCCTCTAGTCTTTTTCTTTTGTATACATGTGACATTTCAATTTCTGAAAGGACCTGTCCTTTCGTATTCTGAATGTATAAATACCCATTTTGGAAATGAAATGAGGAGCGATAAGTAGAATAGGATAGAGGATAGAAAATATATATGGTAATACAATGTTTTTCCAATATGAGACTATGCTGCATGTTTCAAATCATGGAGATATCGATTGAAATCTAATAATATGTTGTAGTTGTTTCTAGTATCAGTTGTTTATGGTGTTCGTTTAAAGTATTATTAAAGTTTTCTCAAATGTGGTGTTTTCTGGTTATTTGAATTGGTGTAACAATTCTATATCCAGTTTGTCAGTGCACATTTGTTGCATTTGTATGGTCAATTGATTGGTTTTTTCCAATAAAGATTAAACCCTTTAAATTGATCATAGTAATTAGAGAATGTCAATTGGATCAGTAAGAAGAACTCGGTAATCATAACCTTGCATGTTTATACAAATTATAAACAAAATGAAATGCTAAAGAACTTGAATGTATGCCAGAACGAAGAATTTGTTTCAGATTTTTCTTGACTCCACATACCCAATAAGGCACTAGTCTCTGCAGTTCACCATTAAGATTCATTTATTTTTCTTTACATCTGTTAACTAAGCACATTAGGATTTAGTTTTAAGCATTGGTATACAATATATACCAAATTTGATTTCATTTTGTCCACTTCCATCTGCCATCGTGGACAAATCACTACAAGAAGAGAAGATCAAAAGTCAAGTCAACCCAAATTACATAGGTACACCCACCCAGGTCTAGCAGCACCTAAAGAGTAGAAAGCTTAAACTATTTGGATTTGTCTATTACCCTAAAATGTTTCAAGAGATTGGCAGCCTCTTGAGCTATTTTTACCTCCATTTTTGAGAGCTAACAAATTGGCGACTCTACTAGGGAATTAACTTTAGAATTTGTGCCTTAATCATAGAGTCAAAAAATAAAATAACAGACTCCGTTGGGAATAGTAAAAAAAAATTATTTTCTCACTTTTAAGAAAGTGAGTGGTGACTCTGATAAAACATTGCAATATGAATGGAAGAAGATCTCAATATAGGGGAGGTCATTCTAGAGCTCCTACTGGTAGTAGTAAGTGGACACACAAAAATGATAAGGCTGACAAGGGTAAAGGGGTAAGTGAGGACATGTTCATGACGAACAAAGAAAAATCATCAATACCTCATGGTGAAACATATAACTATTATGATACATGGAGAGATAATTAAAGTGAAGAGCCTTGTACCCCAAAAGATCAAAAGAATCCTTTTTACAATCCTCAAAAATAGGCTGAGTTTAGAGCCGAACTCGAGGCTGAAAGAATCAAAATTCAGCATGAATATGATCATAAAGTGGAAGGTAATCAGAATGGACCCACAAATCATGAAACTCAAGAAAATTATGAATCTTTAACTTATGAAGAAGTTAAAGCACGGTTTGAATCTCAGAAAAGGGAGAGGGAATAGCAGGAAAAAGCTCAGATGATACAAGCAATAAGAGAATTCAAATTGCAGAAAGCTCAGAACATTACTCACACAACTAGTTGCCCCTCAAAGTATGTACCACCTCATAAATAGGGTAATCATGGTGCAGGGTATTTTGATCCACTTGGGGTCCCTCACCATCAAGTTGGGAATCAATACAGACAGCCAAATCATCCACCTCATATTCCCACACAACATACAAATATACATCCACCTCGTAGTCAGCATCATGTGCCATATCATAACACACAATACAATAACCCAGTGTACAAATATCAGTACCCACCTAACCCTCCCCCTCATCAGTATACAACAATGATTAGACAATTTGATTTGGCAGGGTTTCAATTATACCCTTATCCTATGGATGGCAGTTGGAGGAATTTGGTGCCTAAGTTTACAGGGAGTAATGCAATCACTACTGAGGATCATTTAAGGAGTTTCAATGCCTTCATTTAGGATTTGGATGTACCTTATAAAGATTTACATATGAGGCTATTCATGATGTCCCTTATTGAAGAAGCTAGGGATTGGTTCAATAGCCTAGCAACAGCCTCTATTTATTCTCTCCAAATATTTTAGGACCAATTCCTCAAGCAATATGGGAATCTAAGTGCACCAGATGCTGCTCTTCATGAATTGATGCAAATCCAAAAAAGTCAAAATGATTCAATTTTTTATTTCAATCAGAAATTCAATAGACTGCAAAATAGAATACCTCCTGGATCAAAGTTGCCAGACTCTGTAGCATTGAGTGTTTACCTGAATGCATTCAATCCTAAAACAGGGTATGAACTGAGAAATAGGTTCCCAAGAGACTTGGCTGAAGCTTAGAAGACAACATTGACAATTGAAAACAATAGGAGGGCTACTGGGATAATTG
Organism: Sequoia sempervirens; assembly: GCA_007258455.2. NCBI lineage: Eukaryota > Viridiplantae > Streptophyta > Pinopsida > Cupressales > Cupressaceae > Sequoia > Sequoia sempervirens. Next base: position 1,876,197 of record VDFB02137365.1, on the reverse strand, counting down.
ATAAAAGAGAAAATCATAGGGCTCCCCAACAAACCAATAATTATCAATACAAATAGGAGAACACATACAGGAATGAAAGGCTGAGGCTGAGGTTACATGACATGCCCTATAATACAAACTAGAAGGATGGAAAACCTATAACAAATAGGCTTGGAAGCAAAGAAACTCCTTATCCATTGAGGAAGAAGGGAACCTATATGGTAAATAACAATTATTTCTATGAAGTCTATGATAAGCCACATTCCCTAGACTATTGTGTTGTAGCCCAAAGAATGCAAGAGGAAGGAATGTTGATGGGAAACAGTGGAGAGGATCATAAAGTGTATTTAACTTCAAACACTTTTCACCATGTGGAGGAAGGGTACTCATCTTTAGAGGATGAAGGTTATGAATATGATGTTTCAAATCAGAACTACAATGTCCACATGGCTAAGCAGAAGATCCTTTCTAATTTTGAAGAAGATTATACAAAGAAACATTTTGATGAGAAGCTTACTTAGGGCAACATGAGGAAACTCACTGAAGAGGAGATAGAGAGATTAACTATTGCTGCAGTTGAAGAAGCAAAGAGTAAGTACTGGTTGAGAAATAGGATAGTAAATGAGAAGGAAGGTGTCCCTAGGGGAATCTTTATGAAAGAGCAAAAGGTGACACAAGGAATTGTGAAAAGGGTTGAAAACAAACAACATGATGAAAGAAAACAAAAGCCTGTCCAAAAGGATGCAGTAAAAGAATTATGCAAAGAAATTCAAAAGACTGATCAGCCAGGTAAAAGAGAAAAGGAAGAGAACAAAGGAGAAACATCAGAACAAAAGAAAATGATTAAGGCAGAAGGTTCTTCTTTTGACTTCACTCAGGCTTTGTCTCAGGTAAAGATGTTTGTTCCACTTCTTGAGATGATGAAAGTTAAGGAATACAGGGACAGTGTAGTGCAATTGATAACAAATGAAAATGAAAAACATGTAAATTATGAAAATAAGATGGCTGCTAAAAATAAGCAGGATAAGGTAAATATTCCAGAAATCTTCTTGAGTAATGTAATGATAAGTCCTCCACAAGTTGATACTTTTTTCACTACGTTACTCATAAATAACAAATTGTTGAGAAATTGTATGATAGATTCTGGTGCTGCCATGAATATTATGCCAGTAGGAGTGATGAAACAACTAGGCATGTGGGTGGATACATCTGAAGGAAAATGTTATGCAATGGATAACCGACTCGTTCCTGTGGTAGGTATAATGAAAGATGTTGAAGTCAAATTAGTTGCTTATCCTCAAGTGGCTTACTATATTGATATAACAGTAATAGACACCCCTCCTCAATTCGGTATGCTCTTATCAAGGTAGTGGATAACAACTATTGGTGGAAATGTCCAGTTTGATCTATCTTATGCAACAATTCTGGTAAATGGCCAAGAGGTGAAGTTGTACAAGGAGCCGAGGATGAACCAGCTTATTGACTATGTACCACAAAATCAAATAAATTGTTTTTGCGATGTTGATCTTGGGAGTTTCAATATAAAACTAGCCTAGCCAGAATTAACCAATAGTGATCCAATTGAGAAGCATGTTGTACAGAAATACAATGGTATGTGGAAGATGTACTTTGATGGAGCCTGCAGCCAAGAAGGTAATAGAGTAGGGATAATATTTATTTCACCTAAAGGTATTACATTTAAGTATTCATTCCTATTAACATTTGAATGTACAAACAATGTGGCAAAATATGAAGCTTTATTAACAGGACTGAATATAGCTATGAAACATAAAATTAAGTTGTTGGCTATTCTTGGAGATTCAGAGTTGGTTGTTTCACAAATCAAGTCCAAGTATGTAGCCAAACATAAAAGATTGAAGCAGTACAGAAATGTTGTATGGGATACAATTGAGTTGTTTGATGCCTTCTCAATTGAGTGGATAGATAAATCAAAGAACATAATGGCTGATTTTCTAGCAAATGTAGCATTGAAAAGAGATGATATTACATTGGCGGGGGTATCACAAATTGAATTCAAGACAAGGCTTGTTGTGCCTAATAATGTATATAGTTGGCAAATCTTTAATGATGATACTGATCTTTTAAAATTCCTCCACTGTATAGATCAGTATGAAGCCCAAGAAATTGACTTCAACGCTTTGGTTGAAGAAGTAGATGGGAAGTAAATGGTATTTGGGAAAGAAATCTTATAGCCCAAAACAAATAGGCTTCCTAAAGGCTTACTGGCATTGGAGAGGGTGTACGATGGAAATGATCGATCCCTCATAAAGAAAGCACCAGTAAATAGGGGATATTGAAGAGATTAACCTGGGGACTGAGATGACACCAAGAAAGGTGTACATAGGGAGAAAGATAAGCCCTACAATTAGAAGAATGTTGATAGATTTGCTAAGAAAATATAAACATGTGTTTGCTTGGTCTTATGAAGAACTAAAAGCATATAGGGAGGATTTTTTCCAGCATGAAATACCATTGAAACTAGATGCTAGGCCATTCAGACAAAAGAAAAGACCCATAAATCCAACATTGGATCCTAAGATGCAAGAAGAATTAGCAAAGCTCAGGGATGGGGGAATCATTAAACCAATTAGACATTCAACGTGGGTCTCAAACTTGGTCCCTATGAGAAATAAAAATGGAGATATCAGGCTATGTGTAGATTTTAGAAATCTAAACATGGCATCCCTTAAAGAAAATTATCCTCTACCCAATATGGAGGCTATATTGCATAAAGTAATAGGGTGTGAACTATTGTCTATGATGGATGGGTTTTCAAGGTATAACCAAGTTATGGTCAAAGAATCTAAGCAATATAAGACAACATTTACAACTCCTTGGGGAACATATGTATACATAAAAATGCCATTTGGTCTCACTAATGCAGGGGAAACCTTCCAAAGAGCTATGGATGTGGCATTTGCAAATTTGATCAATGTTATCATGGTGGTGTATTAGGATGACCTCACTACTTACTCAAAGAAGTCTAAAGATCATTTCATCATCTGGAAAAGGTATTTATAAAATCCCTAGAATATGGTATTAGCTTGAACCCTTAGAAATGACATTTTGCAATCATAGAGGGTAAGCTCTTGGGACATATTGTTTCAAAGGAGGGGATTAGGATAGACCCTGAAAGGGTTGAGGCCATTGATAAAATTCCTATCCCTAAAACTGTTAAGGCAATATAGTCGTTCTTTGGATAGATTAATTTTGTTAGGAGATTTGTTTCTAACTTTGCTGAGATTATTAAACCTATATCAAAAATGTTGAGGAAAGGATAGAAAATAGAATGGACTGCAAAGGCTTTGGAAGCTTTTGTATCTATTAAACGGGCTATCAAGGAGGCTCCTATTCTTAAATCTCTGGATTTTGCAAAACTTTTTCAGATATTTTCATTCACCTCAATGCACACTATTGCTGCTGTTATGTTGCAGAAGAATGAAGATGGTTATGAACAGCCTATGTCTTTCTTTAGTAAATCATTACAAGGGCTAGAATTAAAGTATGATATAATGGAAAAATAGGCAATTGCATTGGTGAAAGTTGTAAAAGCTTTCAGGCCATATCTTGTTGGAGAAAAAGTGGTTGCTTATTTTCCTCATGCTGCTGTCAAGGATATTCTAACACAGTCTGAAGTAACAGGAAAAAGATGCAAATGGATTAACAAAATCCAAGAATTTGACATGGAGATTCAAATTACTAAACTAGTAAGAGGTTGGGGCTTGGCTAAGTTGATGACAGAAGCGAATATTGAAGCAAACCAAATTTCCAATTTAGAGGGAGAGAATGTAATTGCAAGCATTGAGCATACTCAATGGTATACAGATGTCATGCATTACCTTAAATACATGAAGTTTCTAGAGGGATTGAATGACAACCAGAAAAAAACTTTGAAGTTGCAGGAATCTAAGTATGTTTTCATGGATGGTGATCTATTTTGGAAGAACAGGGATGGCATACTATTGTTATGTCTAGATGAATCACAAGCCAGGCATGTATTAAGTGAAATGCATGAGGGATTTTGTGGAGGACATTACTCAGCCAAGAAAACTGCACATAAAATTCTCAGGGCAGGGTATTACTGGCCAAAGGTTTTTAATGACTCTTTTACATATGTAAGAAAATGTGAAGCCTACCAAAAATTCTCTAGAAAATTGAAGTATCAGGGAGCTCTACCACTTTGAACCTTACAGGCTAATGCCCCTTTTCATCAATGGGGAATTGATTTCATTGGAGAGATACAAGAAAAGTCAAGTGGTGGACACAGGTGGATACTGGTGGCCACTGATTATTTTACCAAATGGGTAGAGGCGATCCCAACTAAACAGGATACAAGTAAGGTGGTGACACAGTTCCTAATGGATAATATCATTACTAGATTTGGTACACCTCTGAGGTTGATCACTGATAATGGGATGTGTTTCAGATTAGATGAGTTTAAAAAAATTTCAGCACATATGGTATCACTATTTCTTATGTAGCCCCTTATCATCCACAGGCTAATGGACAAGCAGAATCTAGCAATAAGAGTCTTCTGAAGATTATAAGAAGAATGCTAGGTCATAATAAGAAAGCTTGGGACTCAAAATTAAAATTGGTTGTTTCGGCTGATAGGATTACAGTAAAAAGGGAAATTGGGAAATCTCCATTTGAATTAGTGTATGGAACACAGGCTAGGATGCATTTGCAGAATTTGTTACTAGTCTACAAGTTTTTCCTTCAGGAAGATTTGGATATTCTTGAACCTATTGAGGAAAGAATGGAGCAACTAGCTGAACTTGATGAAATAAGGAGAGTTGCTCAAAATCAAAACATAAAGTTAAAGACATAGATGAAATATCTATTTGAAAAAAAACAAAGGATCAGAAATTTGAAGAAAGTGATTTGGTACTGATGTGGAATGCAAGGTTCCAGGAGAAGGGAAAACATGGGAAGTTTGAAGCCTTGTGGCTAGGACCTTTTGTGGTGGTTGGAAAGAAAGGCGAAGACTCATACTATCTACAGAATATGGCTAGTGAAGATCAAGAACTTCCTGTACATGGGAAATTTTTGAAACATTTTTTCTCTTGAGTAACACAGAGGATTAAGGGTTTCCATTGCATGGACAACTCTTGATTATCCTCTTTAAAATTCTTTTCCATACACAGTAGTTTAGGAAATAAAAGGAACTGGACTTGCAAGTACATGGACAATCCTGATTTTCCTTCTTTCAAAATATGTTTTCCATGTACAATAGTGTAGGGTCACTTGCATTCCCTTTCATGCTTCCTTGTTCACATAATCCATCACCTTGAGTTTGGTTTGCTCAACCAGAAATCTGGATCCTTGCAATGATCTCACGATCATTCATCCCCAGACAGAGCCACTATTAGAACTGTAAAATTTTGAAATTTTCACAGTCAATTGCATTCATGAGTTTACAAAATAGATCCTCATTATAAGAAAAAAATTCCTTCCTCATAATGTCTTGCTTATATTTTGTCATAAGATCCATTTGAATCCATCTAGTCCTTCACATTCCATTTTATTACCCATATCGACAAGAGATAGTGAAAGTCTCCCCGACCTATGTATTTTCACTAATGTATATTTGTTGTAGATTATCAGTAGGACACTTCTTTTGTTTTGGCGATAGAGAAGATTCATATCAGCATAAGAATTATACTCAATATGAGGCCATAGAAAAATATTATCTCTTGCCGACCAGCGTATGAAAAGATCCATTGGCATAGGTTGGGACATTGTTGTAATGTCACGGCGAATTCAATATGTCTTACCAACTAGCACATAGAAGGGACATTTTGGCCAAACTAATTGGTATCAGCATGAAGTCATAACGAAATCATATTGTCTCACCGATTGGCTCACAAGAAAATGCTTCGGTAAGACTCATATGCATTAGGGTAAGGTCTTGGTGAGTGGCTCTTGTCTTGTCAAACCAAATACAAGGGGACTCTATCAAAGTATTTCAAAGTAAGGTCTTGTAGTCTTATCGACTCAAATGTCACATTGATAGAAAATTGCATCAATGAGAGAAGGGGTCATCTCACCGAAGTTTGAAAGTTACTCTAATAGGAATGGGTTTAGCAAGACATTTGGCATCGATATGAGTCTTTTCGAAGATTCATTGTCTTGCTAATTGAATTTTTTCATCGGTAAGATTTATTTTGTCAGTGAAGAAAATCAATGGTCATGCCGAGGTGTGTTTTCTTCGGTGACGAGGTGATTTTTTGTCAATGATTTGAAAATGCATTGAAGAACATATCTTGATATAACACAATGAGCTCTATGAAGCATCTCCCCAACTTGGAATTGTCACAGTGATATGAAACACTGAAGTGATAGTCATTAGTATAATTCCAGATGTCGCTAAGACCATAGAATGTCTTGGTGAAAGGTGTAATAAACGTTGCAAAAGGACTTCGCCCCAGATTTGATAGTCTCTCACCGACAGGACAATTGATGAGACAGTTCCAGTTTCAAATGAGCCTTCATTTGTGCTTCATTAATGGCATGACGGGATATAACAGTGAAGGTTTCATCAATGCTTCAGTGTTGAATTGACTGCAGAACAATTAGCGAGGTGAACAGAGAACCGGGATATCCTTTTAGTATGAGGAGCTCTAGCAGAATACTGTAAGTAATTGTTTCTTAGCCTTCCACATTTTTGATTCTATAATCTTGAAATAATGGAGTCCCTTGGTTCTAGAAAGGCTAAAGTAGAAAACTGGGTGAGAGTAGTCAATCAAAGAGAAAGAAACAAAAGGTTGATATAGAGCAGGAGGGCACTCAACAGAGACTAAATCAGGACTTCATTGACCAGTTACCTAGTTCAAGGCCTAAAGCCTGAATGTCTGCACAACTTAGGGTAGAAGTTGATAAATTGGTTGACCAATGCATGTTCATAGCTGACGTTTGGACTGTCGTAAGAGGGTATGAACTATTCAATTTTCACTATCATAGGATAAACTGTTTTAAACTAGTCTGTAATCCATGGAAGCTGAATGTAGGGAAACTGGTGTGCCCTAACATATTTGTAAATATAGAACTAGTGCTTGCAGATCATTATGATCCAAAACATAGAGCTATATGTGACCCATCTAGAAAACCACAAATATATGTGTCAAAAGAAGCAATAGGTGAGGTTTTCAAATTAGAAGGGTTCTGCAATGAGGTGATCAGTTGTGAAGAGTTGGAGAAGGAATTCTCGAGGATGGATACAATCTATAAGGGCTGGAGGTTTCCAATTCACAGGATTTAATAGGGCAACAAACCAGTTCCTCTACAGGATAGTGAAGGGCCCCCTTATCATGTGGATTTGTTTGAACCCTATATGAAGTACACTTATTTCTCAGTGTGTCAGGTGTTGGGAATGGATGCCCTATAATTCATGTCAATTGTGCCAATGATTATCATAACAGATATCTAGTATCACAATTCCAGGCCATTTGACTATGCCTCATACATTTCTAGGGGGCTTGATTCAAGATTAATGGCTATCAAGGGCAGATCATCTATTGTTCATATCAGACACTATTCATTGTTGATGCACTTGGTGTTATATTTTGGACAGGAGTTATGAGTGTGGCCTCCAGAGATGAGAATTTCTCAAATTGGTAAGGAGGGTGAAGTATTTCCTGTTCAGTTGTCAACTGCTATTTGGGACAACAGATTTGCTAATTCTAGTTTCATCCATTTTGAAGAACATTTTGTAAAAACATTGTATAAGCTATATCAATATCCTTGTAATTATTCATTGACTAATGAGATTAAAAGATTCCTTTAGCCAAAAGACTTCAATGGGACAATTAATCATAATTGGGGAGATTGGTATTTTTTGGAGTGAGCTACAATGATCATAATATATGGATTTGAAGATGCCCCTTTCATTTTTCCAAGGATAGTTCCAAATAGAGTTGCATATTTGGAGATTGTCAGACAGATGGACTATTGCAGTGTTATGAATTTCAGTTCTTTTGGGAAGCAGGCTTTTATGCCTAGTACATTGTGTTTTGGTGACTTCACTGTGTTGGCTAACGAAGGATACAATTTGATCCTTGATAGATTGTTGCATTATAATATGAAGAGAGGACCACCCAGGAAAGACTTTGATCCAGAGGGATATATTAATTCTGCTAAGATGAAGATTAACTTTGGAGGGTATCAGCATGTACCATATCCCTTTGATGATATGATCAGGAATTTGGATGAGGATGAAGCTAAAATGGTATTTGAAAGGTATAACCAAGGGCTTCATGATGTAGAGCAATTGTCTTTAGGGGAAGAGGCACCAAAAGATTATGTGCCATAGAGCAAACCAGAATAGGTGTCTAGGTTGAGAACTCAGAAGTATATTTGCCCAACTAGAGAGCAAAGTATTGAAAGTGGTGATGTAGATGCAAGGCATATGGAATATAAATCATTTGTCTCAGACGATGAGTTCATAAATTCCCTAGAATTCAAAGCATTCTTGTATAATCAGAAGGGGAAGGAAATAAGAGAAAATGAGTAACAATTGTTGAGTCAATTGAGAAGGTGTGTGGATGATGAAATGACAAATATGACCCCTAAAAGGGGGAGGAAAATGTTGAAAAATGATGGTGTTATGATCTTTCCTATACTTGATATAAATTTTGCATTAGTCTTTGATAGTTTCTTGAAGGATAGTAATGCTACACACAAGCTTGACAGGGAAAAGGTAACAGAGGTGTATGCAGACTCCAAGTACAATACTGATGATGGGTCACTAATGATTTGGGCCTTATACCCACCCCAGAGGAAATCAGTGGTAATTGACATAGAGAAGGCATTTGGCCATGTCATGACCCTAAAAGTTGGAGAGGATGATCTTGTGGCTATTGCAGAAATTGGGGTCAATATTGCAAAATTGAATAAAGCACAAATTTAATTGTTGATAAAAGAAAGAGAAATGTACAAGGCAAATAATGAATGAATGTTGAGAGAGAATGAGAGAATAAAAGATTTGGTTGGTATTTCAATGGAGCCAACCAAAATGCTCACTCAAGGAGAAAATTCTTAGGCAAAAGATCATTGGATAGGTTCAAGTGCTTATTCCCAGGGAAAGCATGATGCGATTGCAGCAATTGTCAAGAAGAGGTAGGATAATTTGACATCTTGGTTAAATAAACTGTGGGGAAAATACTCTCATACCTTTGCTGCATTAAAGGAAAATACAAGGATGGATGGATGAATTATGGAGAAGTTTCATGAACTAGCTCAAAGTGATGATTCTAACAGTGCAACACTTGAAGCTACAAATCATATTATCAATCATCATTGAAACTTCTATGTTGAATTGTAGGGGGATGAATAGGGGTTGATAGATGCTTCCAAGAAAACTTTTATTACATTCTCTGATGACAAAGGGGAATTGAAAGAAGCCACTAGATGGAAAAGTGAATGTGATTCAATGTTGAATGAAGTCATGAGGATAGCTTCTACAGAGGATACAATGCTAGAGGAAGTGAGCGAGCAAAATGAGGAGATGATTAAGATGGAGATCACGATCTAGAATTTTGTTGGAGATGCAGACACATATGAGCACCAGGATTATTTGGATCATCTTGCTAAAACTCATTTGTGGCTAAATAGAGCTTAATTATCCTCTAGTCTTTTTGTTTTGTATACATGTGACATTTCAATTTCTGAAAGGACCTATCCTTTCATATTCTCAATGTATAAATACCCATTTTGGAAACAAAATGAGGAGCGATAAGTAGAATAGGATAGAGGATAGAAAATATACTAGGTAATACAATGTTTTGCCAATATGAGACTATGTTGCATGTTTCAAATCATGGAGATATCAATTGAAATCTAATAATATGGTGCAGTTATTTTTGGTATCAGTTGTTTATGGTGTTTGTTTAAAGTATTATTGAAGTTTTCTCTAGTGTGGTGTTTTCTAGTTATTTGAATTGGTGTAACAAGTTTATATCCAGTTTGTTAGTGCACATTTGTTGTATTTGTATGGTCAATTGATTGGTTCTTTCTAGTAAATATTAAACTCTTTAAATTGATCATAGTAATTAGAGAATATCAATTGGATCACTAAGAAGAACTCGGTAATCATAACCTTGCATGTTTATACAAATTATAAACAAAATTAAATGATAAACAACTTGAATGTCTTCTAGAACAAAGTATTTGTTTCATATTTTTCTTGACTCCGCATACCCAATAAGGAACTAGTCTCTGCAGTTCACCATTAATATTCATTTATTTTTCTTTACATCTATTAATTGAGCACATTAGGATTTAGTTTTAAGCATTGGTATACAATATATACCAAATTTGATTTCATTTTGTCCACTTCCATCTGCCATCATGGACAAATCATTGCAAGAAGAGAAGATCAAATGTCAAGTCTGCCCAATTGACATAGGTACACCCACCCAGGTCTAGCAACACCTAAAGATTAGAAAGCTTAAACTATTTGGATTTATCTGTTACCTAAAATGTTTCAAGAGATTGGTAGCCTCTTGAGGTATTTTTACCTGCGTTTTTGAGAGCTAACACCAAGAAAGGTCACGCTCTTGTAGGACATCAAACCCAATGTCACCACCAAGAAAATAAATCACATGAATTGAGAAGACCACATTTTGAATATTAATGTAATTATGCAAGCAATGAGTCAGATGCACAATTCCCCCTTTTGCAAATATGGTTGTCATTGTACCAAAAGATTGACTTGTTAATGCCTGATACATCTACCCAATACAACTATTGGATTTATACAAGATCAAGATCCATAGGAGGCAGTTAAACCATGTCACAAAGCCCCAAGTATTGCATTGGACTACACCTACCATAGGAAGAGGAGACCAAGGGTCACACCTTGTAACACCGCCCACATTGAAGAAATTGCTAAACACCATCTTGTGGGAAATTACTTTAAAGTGGAAGAAGATAAACTCCAATACTTGAGAGCTTATTTTGAAATCCTTATGCCAAGAGTATGCTTCTAAATAAAGCTGTGTCATGAAAATGAGGTTTCTCCTCATATGCAATCCTAAGGTAACACATAAGGGATCTATAGATTTGGGTTAAGTGTATGTCTTTGCTACAATGATATAAGAGAGCTTGGAACTGTCAGCATTCCCCAAATACCTCATAGAACAACAAACATAAAGGAGGAATGACACACAAAGAGTGAAAAAAAAGGGGAATCCATTTGGGTGACATGGAAGAGACATAAATGTCTAAATGCCTTGCATAATTCCCAAAAGGAGAAAACAAGACAAGTGAATGGAAAATGGTTAGGACATATAGAAGAATGTCACAATTTATATTTTCTTCCTTTGTATCCTTGCACCAATAAAGTGACAAGGGTCATCCAAACTAGGCTCACAAACATAAAGATGCACCAAGTAGCATGAAATGGGGGCTCACATTACACACATAAAATCACATAAAGAAAATTAATATACATAAAGCTAGTATGACACATGAGAGTCAACCTAAATCAATACGTCCACATACCAATCTTGTTCATCATATATAGAAGGCAGGAAACTATCCAAAGGGGAAACAACAAGTTCCATACTAGGCAAGACTATCTAACCTATTTCCTCCCCAAATTTAGGAACAAGGATGAGCTGAGATAGGTGATGAGAACATGCTCCTTGCAATATAGAAATGATTTCCATGAAATTTAATACATGTAATAGTTCTAGTATGCTATTATTTTACAACTATCACATGGAAAGGAGAAAATTGTGTGTACTCTATCCAATTACATTGATAATATCATTTTCACATATCAGTCTTTATAAAACATGACACTCATCAGTAATATGTCCAAGATTTTTATGAAATGCATAGTAATTCATGTTTGTACTTTTTCCTTTTGTATTCTCTTTTATAGGTGGTAGTGCAATCAATCCTAGATGAAGAAGGTTTACTTTTTGTTCAGTCTTGGTTATAGTATATAAAAATGGTAAATTTTTGAGTTTATAGGGCTTGGGTTTCTTACTTGATTGAGCCATTTTTTGAGGTGGAGGTGGGGGATACCCTATTCCTTTGGTATCTTATGATGGTTGTTGTTCTAGGAATTGATGGATTTCATGTTCATTTGTTATGTAACATCCTTGTTTTATTAAGATTTTAAATCCTTGACCATAAATCTCTTCTAAGTTCATAGGTGTGTTTGTAAATCAATGAGCATAGGATAGAAGAATAGATCACTATTTGACTTGTTAACAAGTTCTTTCATGATTTATGGTTGAGGCTTGCTTTTTGTTTCAACTTCAAGATGCAAAAGGTTAAGCATATCAAGTGATGGGATGATAGGAAGTGTTTTTATGGATTAATATGAGGATGAATTATTCTCAAGGTTATGTAAGGAGTCTTGTATGAATTTTTGTGTGATATATTCATCTTGGCCTAAGATGTCCACCTCATGGAGAAATTCATTAGGAGGTGAAGGTTCATGATTGTTATCAATTGCATTAGGATCATCTGCAAATGTATAATTAGAAACATCAAACAAATATTTTAAGGACATCTAGATGTTTCCAAAACACATATCCATAATGAAGTTTTATGCAAAGTTTTAGGTCTCATATATAAGGATTTATTGATTCTAAAATGCAACAGTCTGAAAATGATGTCTTTTGAATGCAAATTTTTATTTTGAACAATGCACTTGTTTTGATCAATTGATGTGAATGCAAACAACTATAGAAAACTACAATTTTAGAAATGCAATTTAAGATCTTCAAACATAAATATATAAAGTAGAAAGAGATAGATTTATTCAAAAAAAAAATTGATAATTGACCTATACAAGGACATATTCGCCCAAGGGAAAATGGGTCTTTGCACAGGGGTTGGAAAAAATAAAGTTTGAGTTTCTGAGTTAATGTTTAAAGTCTTTGTTTTAGGTTTTAGATAGATAATTTCACTTATAGATTTCTAGAATTTAATGATTAGATACAAATGCAATTTGATGGAAAATAGAAAGAAAAATGACAACTTTTTTTATGCAATTTTGATTGAAATTTCTAATATAAATTATTGAAATTCACTAATATACATAATACTATGTAAAATGGATGCAATATGTATACAATATTTTTGGATTTTTGAGATTTTAGATCATGCATAATATAATTATGAAACCCTAAATGAGATGCAAGACTAAGTAATTCAAATCCTGGATCTAGGGTTTTAAAAGAATTCCAAATTTGAATTTATGATGTACAATGTTGGGTTTTCCAAAATGAAACAAACAAAAATGTATTCATGTGTGTGATATGTGGTTACCAATATGGAATGATCCAAAGGTTTATACACACCTAAAATTTCCCTAATTTCATTTGAAAAAGAAATATCCCAATGGTAGGATTGATTTTTAACCTTGAGGTGAGACAACCATATTTGGGAAATCTGTTATTTTCTTATGAAAAAAATGACTGATTAGCACTTTTGGGAGATGCTTTAAAATGCATTAACTAGCTAAACTTCATGAACTAATACATGAAATGCAGAATATTATGTTAACAAAAATAGAAACAGTAATTTTCAAGAAGATCTAAGAAGGGTATAATGGTATGGACTTGGCCTAAAAACACATTTTGAGCTCTATAGCAAGACCAGTTAACGCTAGTGTGAATGGGTCTTGTGAAACATTTTCTTTTCCTTAGAATTTTTATATTTGGCTTCTTTTGTTTTTGGCTTCAGAGAAGTCTGGGTTTATGCAAGGTTGGTTAGAAAGACGAGAAATGTGCCACATGGTGGCTGCATGACTTTTTTTTTCCTTTCAAAGGAGGGCCTGAGACATGCGTCAACTTGGTGGAAATTTTCTCCAAAACATTTTTCAGTAAACATAAGATCCCCAATCGTGTGACGTGTCATCTCTTTGCTATAGGAATATTGCACCTATTTGGAGATGATATCTTTTGGGAGTCTATTGTATCTTGCTGACCTTTCTTTCTCTTATTTTTTAGGATGGGAGCCTTGAGTTAGTTCCTAGGGGTGATGTGATGGGTGAACTAGACCTTTTTCCAAGCTGTTGTTTTTAGGATTTGATCATTTGCAAGCCTCTACCTTTGCTGAATATCTAAAGGGAATTAATTCAATAGTTTAGAATTAATGAGCAAAGATCATTGCGACCTAACCAAGGATCTATGATTAGATTGCAAGCTATCAAGTATCAACATCTGGCAACAATTACTTATGTGCTGAGGCGGTGTTTTCTTATTTTGACAACTAGATAAGGAGGGAAAAGACACAATGAGGAGTTGGATTGCAAGTTGTATTTTATTTGTTGAAATAAAAAGTTTCTTTAGTTTTCTTCAGGTTTTATAATTATTTTTCAGAAAGAAAAGTTGCAGAACCACTCTTATATATATATATATATATACATATATTAAGGTTTAAACTATTTTTGGATTGGCATACGACCTCTATTTCAAAGTTCATTTGATATTTAAAAGCATGAACTATTGATGAGAAATTGTCGAGACTATGCATGTATGTCCTTTTTCAAGCTTTCTTTCTTTATATTATCATTTTGAATGAAACACTATGTCTTGTAAGCTAAATATGGATAGTTTAAGTAGCTGATTTCCATGCTATATGTTTGTATGGTAGAATAGTAGTTTAGAAAATTAGATTATTTCATTGGACTTCTATATTTTTTTATATTTTTTTTATTTTTCATGCTATGTTGTATTAGGAGGAAAAGTTCATGTGATTTCTGAGATATTGTTCTATTACTCAAGAAATCTTTATGTTTGATTGGACCTTAATGAACACTACTTGTAGAAAGATTTGAAAGTTTGCACTGTACTTGAAGTTAGGCTTTGTTGTTCATTCTCTTTCCAATAATGAAGGGTTTTGATGTTCTATGTCTAATTATATCACTCATAGGAATGATTTGGGTTTGAAATGTTGTAAAAGATTTAGTGCATCACCTTTTATATTTTATGTTTGCATTTCCTTCTCCCCTTATTTCCAAACCCCAAAGAAGAGCAATCTTTCTATAAAAATCCCAGAGGTATTTAGTGAGACACAATTTGTCCCCTGCTGACTGAATTTTCCATAAGACTGTTCGAGAGGTGCAAGCTTTGATAATCAACAGTTCTTTTTCTAGGGTGCCTGATGGGACAAGAAGTTTTCCAAGCTCCTAATTAGAAGTCATAAATATTTCTTGAATCAGGCTAAGGAAGGAAACTAGAAGTTTCATGCTCAAGGTCTAAACTGAGCATCTTCAAGAGGTCACTTCTAGTACTCTTAGTTTCCTACCTCAACCTCGAGGAGAAGAAGACATACAGGCTCCATATCACCTATAAGGAGCAATAGATTAAGGAGTAAGAGCCTGGCCTTGAAAGCCTTATCTACTCCACCCGAAGGCTTAAACTTCCAAATATGATTACCTATATATCCGATTCATAGGAATCTTTCCTCTATGGCTCATGTACCTCCCCCTGCTCCTAGAAACTTTATAACATGGGATAGTAGTAGTCCATTACAACCACCCATTCCCCTAGATGTATGACCTTCCATACCTGCTAATGCTCTCAAGGCTATCTAAAAATTCTTTGGAGAAGACTTGAAAACCACTTCTGAACACCTTCAAGATATAGCAGAAGTATGTAGAGTACATAATATAGCAGAGGAAAATATTGCTTTGAGGCTATTAGCCACCTCTTTCAATGGAAAAGCCCAAGATTGGTATCAATCTTTGGCTTTGGGATCTATTATCTCTTGGGACCAGCTCAAAGAGAGGTTATTCAAATGTTTTTCAAAAAAAGGAGATTGAGATCCTCACTATTACATCAATTAATCACCATCAAAAGGGCCCCGCAAGAGCCCATGAGTGATTTCAACACTAGGTTTCATAAAAATTGGTAGAGGATCCCCATGACTACTTGACCCCTAGCTGTCATGGTGTTCATGTTCTATCTGAAGGCCATCAATTTGGACATTGTAGTTATGATAACCTCCATGGGAAGGGATATCTTGTTCGATGCATATGAAGTGGTAGTGGATGTAGAGAATAGTTTGATCAATGCTACGAATCTCCCACCACAACTCCCTATGCCTATGTTCATGGAACCCTCTGGAACATCTCAAGAAGAAGCTTCTTCAAGCACTTTTGTGATGCAATTGATGTTAGGCATGCTGCAATCCATGTATGTGTAGCCTAAAACTTAAATCAACACATTGGGCTCCAACTCAGTCATGCCAGATATTAATGACTTGAAGAGTCTCATGCAAAAAAAAATTAATGAGCTAGTTATCATCAAATGGCATTAGATGATGCCTCCAAAGTCGAGCACTCAGACCTATGGTGGATGCAAGTCATCCTATCAATAGAAGACATATGAGGGGCTTTCCTGAGCAGGAGGCCAACTGACAACATCCATGAACCAGATAGTTCTGGTCACCATGCTGCTTAAGATGGTAAAAGATAGCCAGAGTAGAGAAATGATCCCAAGCCAGATCAATTTGGTGGAAGAAGAGAATGTATGGTGTTTCCCATGCAATGATAGTCATCTTCCCTAAAATTTCCCTTGGGGAAATATGCAACAAAGGATAACAAAACAAAGAAGAAAGGTGTGCTCTTGAGTGCGGATGAATAGGAGTCTTATGAAAGGGAGAACGCCTGTTTTAGAGCACAAATGCAAAGGATTTCCTTGGATCAAGAGCTAGACATTGCACCCAATCAAGCATTGTTCTCATAGATGGAGGAAGAAGATGTAGTTTTCGTAAATGAAGCTCCAATGACTAGCACTCTGCAAGTACAGTCAGATTACAACACAAGGTCTAAAAGAAGGCTCACTGGAGAATACATGCAGAAACTTCTTCCATGACCTTAGCCATGTCAACCATCACCACAAGACAGGTGGTTACCACCACCTATCATCTTACCTGTTCCACAGCCGTGTAATATACCGTTGCATGAGAAAGAGATTAGTGAAACACCAAGCCCATTCACATCAAAATGTTTTCTTCAAAAAATGAGGGAGATACCACCATTTCAACACAAGGCACAAATAGTCAAGACACTTAACATGGTGGAGCAATTGAATAAGGTGCCTACTTATGTATAATTGTGGGACATCATATCTATTCCCAAACAAAAGACTCTACTTTGGGAAGTATTGAATAAAGAAGAGCAAATGTTGTGGATGAGAGTAGATTTGACATGCAATCAAAGAAAAGACAAGGTATCTGTGTTAGAACCTCAAGCGCCAAAAGTTGTAGTGTATGCAAATGATGTGGACAATACAAAGGAGAAAGAGGTAAGTAGGCCAAATCCCACACTTTTTTTTTTAATAGTTATTGTGGGAGATAAGATTTTTCATAATAATATGATCGATTCGGGAGCCAGGACAACTATCATGCCAAAACAAGTGGCAGATGCTTTGAAACTTAAGTATAAGCCCCTTAAAAAAGGAATCATGCAACTATATGGGAAGAAGGTCCCAACTGAAGAAGTTGAAAACCCAACTTCACAGTCCCCAAAAATCACCTACAAGCAATCACCTATTACATTCAACAGATATTCAAAACAAAAAAGAAGAGATGTTCTGTGAACCCTTAGAGAAAATATGTGCAAGAAAAAACTAGAATTATGATTATTGAAAGTAATTGTTTTACAAATAATACAAAATCCTTCAAAAAGGCAATCATGCACAACCCTAATCTTATCTTGAGAAAAAAGACAGCTCAACTAGATAAGGATAATAATTAACCTAGGAAATAAAATATTCCTAAGTAAACTTATGCTAAAGTGTAATTAAATAATTAATTACACCAAAACCCCCCCATAAGTGCAACTTAGGGAGAAGCAAATTATTATGCAAGAGATGAGTCCTGACAACAAGGCCTAATCAAATACCCATTTACAAATGCAATTCAAACTAAATCAAATGGGGTAAAGGAGAAAACCACATGGGAACAAAACTCCTCCCCAAAATAGAATACAATAAACTAAGTGATGAAATATGGAGGACTCCATAAGACCCCCCAAGGACACCATCCATCACAAATATACATGAATGAACCCCCCCAGAAGAGAGGAAGAAAGAGACCACAGATCCCCTCAAGAATGAAGTAACTCCAAAAGAACTGAAGAAACTACATCTCCTAAAAGAAGCGAGAGGGAAGAGGATGAATGAAAACAATCTCTTAAGGTGAAGTAGGTGTAGCCCAAGATGTCTCCACAGAAGTAGGTGTGACCTCAACCAATGAAGAAGTCAAAGTAGGTGAAGACTCAAGAGTAGCCTCCAGAGATGGATGATCAACAAGATCCTGCTGCACTGAAACATAAGAAGCCACATTTGTAGCCACAACAATAGAAATAGGAGGACGAGGAGATGGAAGGGAAGGATTGAGAATAGGATCAGAAGTGAGAACACCAATGTTCAAGAAGCCAAATCTCTCCTTTGAATGATGATGCACACTAGAAGTGTGAGGAACAGTTGTAGGAATAGAAGCACCATTAGTAGAAAAATCGGTAAAGGAATACAACCGAGATGAGTGATCCACTATCCCAGTAGCAATAACTGCTCTACTCTCCAAGTCTCTGATGATAACTGAATTAGGTGTGAACTCCATAGATCTCCCAGTTCCTCCATGTGTGATCTAATAAATGGAAAGAAGGTTATTTGTCAAGTGAGGGACACACAAGACATCCTGAAAGGAGTGGTCCCCAAAACTAATAGACCCCTTCCCTGTAGCACTCATGTAAGTTTTGTTTCCCATCAAAATGGGAGACATAGTGCAAGGCACAAAGGAAGTGAACATAGATTGTGAAGATTCCATATGATGAGATGCTCCGGAATCTAGAAGCCATC
>VDFB02137365.1:1828514-1857267 GCA_007258455.2 Sequoia sempervirens | reverse complement strand
GCCCTAAAGAATACTATAGAGGGGAAAAAATTTAATTTCCTTGAAGAGATAGTGGCCAGATTTGGTTTGCCCAAGACCATCATATCTGATAATGCCCAAGATTTTGTCAGGTCAAGGATGTAATATTTTACTATCAAACATGGTATTTTCCTTAAAATTTCATCAAATTACTACCCACAAGGGAATGGTTTGGCAGATTCCACTAAAAGAAACTTAATTAGGTTAATCAAATGCATTGGGTAAGAATGAAAAAGAGATTGGCACAAGGATTTACAAGCTACTCTATGGGTAGACCAAATTACACCCAAGAATATTTTGAAGACTTCCCCTTACAAGTTGGTGTACAAAAAAGAGGTAGTGATACCCATTTCCATAGAAATTCCTACTTTACAACTATTGATAGCCCTAGAGATTGAACAAAATGGTGGAATGGAAGTATGGTTGATAGAACTCGACAAACTAGAGGAAGATAGAGAAAAGGATCATGGAGCCATGATTAACCACCAGGAGACAATCAAGCAATGGTTTGAAAAATGGACTTCTAACCAAAGAATTCAAAGAAGGGATCTTAGTGCTAAAGTATGATGAACATACTGCAAAACTAGGGAAACACACAAAATTTGAAGCACTGTGGAAAGGACCTTTTTGAATCAGAGCATGCAAAGAAAAGAACACATACGAGATTGAAGATATGGAAGGAAACACTTTAGATATACTGTGAAGAATATTTATCTAAAGATTTTCCATTGAAATGCACAATTCTTTCAAAAAAATTAATACCTATGTACCATATGTAAATATTTTGGAATTTTGAGAATAAAACAACCAAAGAATAGCATAGAAGAGGTAAAATCTTGTATTATATTATATTTATTGAAAATTTTACATATAATGAAATCTAAAGGCTTAGACATAAACATAAGACTCTCTCGAGCAAACCCAAAAGGAGTTATGGAGCCAAAAGATCCAAGAGGGAGGCAACATGCAAAAACAATTAGAAAAGGCCTCTAGCTATCACCTAGATAGCCGTCAAGGTTCATTATCAAGTATTCCTTCTTTGTTTTCTTCTCTTCATGTTCTTCTCTATGGTTTTTAGGGTACAAAAAGGGGCTAAAAACACAATGGGCATGAACTCCACAGCACAAGCTCAAGGCTTACTCGTTGAAACTCTGCACGAAGAAGTTGAAGTGATTCCTCTAGGACAATCTCAGATCCTTCTCCACATCATACTCCCACAGTAGAAAAATGGCCACTGGCTAAGAAGAGTAGTGGTGCGTCTCAACATCCACGGTGTGAAAATCAAAGAGGAAGGGCAACCAGGGTACATCTATGCCAAAGTCCACGTGCCTGCGGAGGTCCATAGCGCTTGAAATACCAACACCAGGGATGGCCACTTGCATTATCTTGACAAGTCCTTCCATCAATGAGGTGTTGAATATTTCATGGCACAATTCAATTATCATAGGCTTGGACACATTCAAGTCTAGCAGTGAGGCCATGAAGCATGAAATCACATTGTAGATGCTTTGAAGCTAGTTCTCATCAGTAATGAAGTTTGTGTCGACTACCCACTTGAATGCTACCATGATGAGGTGGTCATATTTCTTCACCATACGCTTGATTCGGTCACTAGTGACCTCTCCCATGAAGTAGTATTGCGGTCTCTTGGGAAGAAGTTGGATGGGAGTGCCTACGCCAGTAGACATTATGAGAAAGCAGTGAATTATGGAAAAATGGGAATAAGTAGAAGGCCAACTAACTTAAGAGACTATATGTTCAAATGAATGTTGCAAAAGGTGGTGTAGCTATATATAGAAAAGGTGAGCCAAAAAAATCAACCAATGGAATGACTATTTTTGGCTAGACAACAATGAAATTTTTGAAGACAAAATGGAGCAAGTTAGATAAATCATACAAAGGATCTGATGGAATGCCTTGAGAAATAAATTTGGGTGTTGGGAGTAAATGGTCTCATATACTGATTGTTGGTATGTGTCCTTCACCATCATTAGTACTAGCCAGGTTACTAATGAGAAAATACATGGATTAATGCGCTAAAAAATATAAAAAATTAATGGTCACATCTTTTCAGGGGATACCTTGCATCACTTCAGCATGTTCCACATAGCAAAAAGCACATCCTTCAATGCAATGAATTTATTTGTAAAAGAGGCAGAACATAGAATGTACTATTTCCATCTTTACAACATTCATAGCATTCCTAAGGGATAGAGATCTCATGTTCACACGTATCACCTTAGTGGTGGCATTTAATGGACCAATAGTAATAACATAGTCTCAACTACATGTACAAGCAAGAGAATTAATTGCACTAAAAATTAGGTTTTCCTTTTTAAGAAAAAGGAAAGTGGATGGTTTTGCTAAGGAATTCTCTACAACTTCTTGATACAGTCATGGAAGAACCCTCAACCTCAGGAAGACAAGTCGTAGCTTCAAGACAATGACATGGCTATGCCAATGCTTTTGTGTAGAATTCATTCACCAATACCCGAGTAGTGGAGTGACCTTTCAAATTTTGTAAGGTGCCTATTGATAAGCCTATAAAAAGAGAGGCAGTGCAAGATAGCGCCAACAATTTTTTTGACCCCAAGTTGTTGGCTAACCCTAAAAGTCTCAGAGAATGTGTGTTTTAGAGAAAGGAGAGGTATTAGTTGATCGAGGGTTTTACGCTTTGGCTTTGGGATTGTGGTTTACCATAGTTCATGTTGCCCACTATGCATCCATGCCTAGAGTTAGTTGATGCATGTGCCAAGAGATTTGACAAGGTAATAAGGATCATTCAGAATGGAAGGATTAGGGTTATTATTTCTGTTGAAGCCATACAAGACATGTTGTGCATCCCTATGGCTTGGGACACCAAGATTTTTGATGAAGAAAAGATGGATCTCTTCAGGGAAGAAATGGCTAGAAGAACATTTTTTTCTGAAGATGAAACAAAGGAGCAGCCAAATAGAGGTCATGTTCCATTTCCTCTTTCTTATGATAAATTCAAGAGGGACACGCAACCAGTGTTCTCAATGCTAGTCTAGGTTTCTAGTCTTGATGATGATGCTCAGGTTCTTCCTTTTTAGTTCAGCTTAGCCTTTATGCTAAAAAGGGAGAAGAACTAGAGGCACTATGATTTTGTTGAAGTAATAGCTGGAAACATGTTGAATAGCTAAAAAATTATGAAACTAATTCCAAATTCAAGTATTCTTCTTTCTTGACTCATTTGGTTTTGCCTCAGAATCATGAATGGCTAGGGAGAAATGTACCATTATCTAGACTAGATGAAAGAGGTTGTCTCTAGCTAGTTTCTGTATGGACCCATGTACTTTCTAGAACAAGAGGATATTATTGGTTTGTAGATCACTTTTTATAGCCAATGCTTCAAGAATTGTTTCCTTTCCCTATTGGTCACTTCTCTCTTGAGGTCCTACAATGGATGAGAATCTCACTGAACCTAGTGGATTATTTCCTAGGTGGAGACTTCACATTTATCACATACTTCACATTTATTAGATTTCATGACTTTCCCAATGAGTCTTTCAACTCCCCATATTTGTGATAGACAGATTCTTCACATTAGAGGCATTCCACCAAGTGACCATTGTCGACAAGACCTATGGTGTCAGAAGAAACAAAATGAAGTTATATTTGCTTCACCTTAATATTGCTAACATTCGAGTATCGTTGATGAAGTGATTTTGTGAGGATGAGCTCAAGGATGTATTGGAAGCCTTAGGCCTAGCCCTCATGTAGAGGTGTACATTGATTTGAAACACATTCCTTTCAAACGACCAGAATTGTTGAGCTTCTACATGCCGAAGGTAAAATATGATAGGAACTTTCTGATAAAAAAATCTATTAATACATAGCTGAAGAAAAGAGGCTAGCTAGAAAGAAAGAAGGCAAACTTCTAGAGGTTCTAATAGGAGTCACAGTGCCTCACCCTTCCTATCAGAAAATTCCCACAAGATGATGAGTTTGAAGAGATTTATGATAAGGAGGCCAACACTAATAATAGAAATCTAGAGACCACCCATAAAATTGATGAGGAACAACTTCTACTTTGGTCTTCCTAACCTTGAGAATCCAATAGCTAGAGTGATTCAAAGTGAAGTGATTCATGAACTCCATCCTCCTCTAGTGCCCAAAGTAAAGGAAAGAGACCCTAATGGTCTTTGAGAGCATCATCTATTGTAGTCATCGAGGGCCAAGTTTTAGAGGGGTCGATGGATAGGAGATTGGAACATGTTAGTTTTGATCATGAAAAGAGAAGGTGAATCCAAGATCTAGGCATATTCGACATGCCATCCTAAGGAGAAGAATAAGTGTAGTCCACCCTACAAGATGTGTCGACTACTACAGCTCAAGTAAGTTTTGATCCCTCTCTTCTTCATATTTTTGCATTATTGGTTGCCCCCTTGCTTCCTCCCATGGAAAGGAATTCTCCATCTTTGGACCCTGACCTGATAATATTGAGTACACCCCCTTCTATTTGTAATGAACCCCCCAAAATTACCCTACATGTTGAGTGAGTAGCATCTGCTTTAGCTACTCTTAACTCTTTGATCGCCCTATCAAGGGAACCTTTAGAAAGAGCTAAAACATTCGTGCCAACCCCCACTCCTAGCCCATCATCTTATAAGAAAACAACTTTCTGTTTGACCATATATCTCTTCAACCTTAATGGAAAATCCATCATTTAGTCTCAGCTTGGTGTGCCACCCTTTTCCATGATAACACTCCCTTTCACTTCACTGCATGCTTACACATCCGAGGTCTCCCCTTCTATTACCCTTTTTGGTTTCCCTCCTGGTGCCCCTATTGCAACGTAGAGTGTTGATGTCCTTCAAACCCTCCAGGATCATTTCAATACAACCAAGTTGGCCTAATGAAATGCTAAACAAAGATGACTATTGAACAACACTAAGTTGCGGGCTACCAAGAAAATTGAGGCTTGTTTTAATAAGCAGAATTATCTCTTGATTAGCACCATGACACTGTTCATCGGTAAGTTTGAGGGGAAGATGTAGATGGAGGATTATGACATATGGATGATAGGACTAGATCTCAATGAAGCTTTTCCATGTGACAAGGTGGCCTTAGCTAAGACCACCCAGCAGGTAGTATATGTATACTATAAAAGGCTAAGCCAAAATTTGATGAAGCATTCGACATAGTTGGTTAATGTGAGGGAAATAGTGGGCAGATTGTAGACTAAAATCAAGGCTAAGGATTTTGAGATGGCCCACATAATGTAGATTCAAGGTAAGCAAGGGGAAACCTCAAGGTTGCTTAAAGAAGCACAGAGTGAATAATTTCAGCTACATGCCGAAATTGAGAAATTGAAATCCGACCTTGCCACCTAGCATCAAACCAACATCGAGTACAGAAGTACTCATGAAAACCTTTAGAAGGAGCTAGACAGTGTCCAATATCAATCTTCCAATAATTTTGGGAGGGAACAAGTAGAGGTAGAAGGATTGAAGCTGGAGAAATAAGAGACTATGTCTACTTTGTAGGCTTGCGACCAAGAAATTAGAAAGGTGAGCTCCAAACTGGTGAATGCTCTCAAGGAGAGAGATTGAGTAGAGGAGAATGCAAGGACCAGAGATTCAACTCAGTTAGGATTTGGCTATTGCTCAAAAGGTTGGGTCCCTCCCGCTATTAATAAGATTGATATCTTCACATTGGGAGTGACTTGCAGCTGCAGTTCCTATTCTCTGGCCCCTCTTGCAATTCTTGAGGGATGTCCAAGATAAATGAAAAGATTGGCTCCATGGCTAATCACATTCTACAAACATGTGACTCTTGAGTAGAAAAATCATAAAGTTTCATTTCCAGGCTTTGTGTGGCTTCTAAAAAAATCCTAAAAATGCTAAAGTTCCTAATCGAAGAATCGCTTCCATTAAAGAGAGTGAGATTGTGAACTCCAAGAAGATCAACAAAAATTGTAAAGATTGCTAGATGGTGTCGAGAAGGAGAGTTGAAGAGGTAAACAAGGATTTCAATGTCTTGATCAATTACAGGCTATTGGAAAAATGAAGAAGATTAACTATCTCTATAGCTTTTGCTTTGTCATTGATGTCACTATGTTGTGATTACAAGTTTAAGGTTGTGGCTGATCTAGTATTTTGGTCTAGTATTTGAACCATTATTCGTGCTAGTCCCTTTGGTATTCTAGTCTGCACTCCTCTATTGTTGATAGTTATTTCTTACGATTTTGAGAAATTGCTTATGGTTGTTGAAGGTATACATGTTCAGAATATTATGTGCTTCGGTGCTTGTACAAGCATTGTGGCATTCAACATAATGATTTTTAGTTGAAGTCTATTCATGGCCGACTTCGTGGGGTAATTATAAAATGGTGAATTAATCTTTCTATGGGGATAAATGTGCAACCTATCCTAGGTCTATGCCAACTTGATTTCGCATGTTGGGAATATTTTGTGATTGCTTGAAGTTGACTGTTAGTATTTTTGGTAAATATGATGTGCATCTGATTAGGCTGACCTAATTGATGCTTGCGGTTGAGTCAAATATATATTGGATAGGGTTGATGATTAATGTGTAGAGAAAGTGTGGATTTTGGCAGTTGATGTATGACAGTGTGTGAGAAAGTGAGCGAATATAATGAAGTGTATCAAGTCAATATATTGAGCATAACTAAAACTGTATCAACACTTGTTAGGTGCATTATTCTCAGTTCATTTTGCCTGTAAAACCTTCTTTTCTTCTGTAAATATTTTTGTAGGCAGTGAGCTTTTGTATTTGGATAGTGAGTCCTTTATGGGTAGTGAGCCCTTGTCAATGAGCCTTATATTTTTAGTTCTAGAGAAACTTTATATTGTGAGTTAATCCTCACCATGATTTTTCCCTCATTGGGTTTTCCACGTAAAATCTGGTGTTCAGTGTGTTATCTTACTTTCTATTTTGTATCTCTTGCTTATGTTTAGTAACAAAACAATGTGATTGTGGAATGGATTTATGTTGAAGCTTTAAAATTATTTTTTTGTGATAGCTAATTCACCCCCTCTCTCAGCTGTCTTGCATCCTTTAACAATTGGTATCAAAGCTTTGGTTCCTTGGTGAAGAGCTTAACCACTTGAGGAGGATCCTAAAGATTGATTAGATGGATGATAAAGGAGAGCTCTAGACTACTCTTGAGGATCTTGAAAAAGTGGAAAGAGAAAATAGAGATCTGAAGGAAAATATTGATGATGCAAATGAATGTGCCTAGAAGTTGAAGGAACAACTAAAGAAATTCAAGGAAAGACATAGAAAAGTAAGTGAGCAGCTGAAACAAGAGATAATTGGACTAAAAGTTTTGATATAAGAAAAGAAAAGAATTGAAAAATGTCTAAATATAGTGGTGCAAAACAAAGCTGATGAATGCTCTAAACTTGAATAGGAGGTGGTGAATCTAAGGATTGAACTGGAGAAGGTGAATCTTTGTGAGAACAAGCTCAAATCTAGCTCTAATAAGCTTGAAGAATTGATTGCTGGATAGAAATCAAATAAAGACAAAGTTGTCTTGGGAAATGATTCAGGTGAAAGTTCTAAGGGAAATAAAATAACCAAGGAAAAGGGTAAGAAGAAGAGGAAGTTTGAAAGAAGATAACATGTGAGACAATCTAATGCACAGAGGTATCCCTCTTTCAATGGTATTTGTTTTTCCTATAATAAATATAGTCATCAAGCAATCGAATGTAGAAGTAGATTGAATCAGAATTAGTTTCCTGGCTCTTTTTCTAAATAATGTTTTTCATGCAAGAAGTTTGGACATAAGGCTACTAAATGTAGATCACAAGTGAGAATGATCAGCAGGGTGATGATGAACAAATTTCATGGAGGAAGAATGAATCAATCCTTTAATGGCTATTGTTATAAATGGAAAAAATTTGGACACAGAGCAAATCAATGTAGGTTGAGAGGTAATGGAGGTTAGATTAATAAGAAAAGTGTTGTTTACTATAACTTGTTGATGGTCTTTTCTGCGCAGCAACAACTCAGACAAGATAAAAATATCCTATCTCTCTTAAAAGGTAAATTTCTATCAGCAAGCCTCAAGAGATAACCCCAAGGTCTCTAATGTCAAGTCTTGACAATGCATAAATGGCTCAGATAGTATGTGAAAATGCTAGTAATCACAAGGGGCCTTACAAATGAACAATGCTAGAAGTGTACTTTCATCAGATGCAATAATATGGTGATGATTTTAAACCTAAAACTAACCTAGATTCAAAATAAACAACAAAATAGGTAAGGGTTTTAGAGAGATTTCAAAGACTAAAACCTAAAATCAATCACAACAATGATGAATGTTGTAGATGGAAAAATCCCCAATGAAACCAATCTCTGTTTGATCAAGGACAAGCTTACAACTCCATGGAAATGGTGCAATATTCTAAGGAAACTAAAGACTTTCAAACTTTGAACATGTATTCACATACTGAATAATTAGCGCAATGCAAAGAAGCATTCATAGTTGAACTTAGCACAAAATAAGGCTAGACTAACTGTACACAACAACTTACAATCAACAAATCGCTAAAAGTATGGACCAGAGATGAATCAACATCATTAACATTTTACCATTATTGTAAAAGAACTCGAAATTAACATCTGACATTGAGAATTGAGAACTAGAAACCATAAACTGTTAAATATAAATACAAAGTTTGTCAAAACAACAACTTAGATGCATTACTTCTCCAGTATTACATAACAATTTCAAGTATCTCCTCTCCTACAGCTACTGACTTCTCTAACTTAGCGAATTCTGGCCTTTTACAACCTCTAATCAGCTATTCTAACCCCTAAATCTAACCCCTTACAAATGAGAAGGCACTAGAATTTTATAGAAAATTACATTTTGAATCAAAGACTAGGATTTAATTCATCCAATGGCTGCAATTGCACTTCTAGAAGCATCAAGCTATTACATTTAATTTGGGAGCTCATGGTACATCATGGAACAATGAGCAAACAATATTATGCCAGCTTGTCATTAATGAATCTTCTAATTGGATGATGAAATCAGCTTCACATGTCTTTTAGAAACTCCTTCTAGCTGTAGACAGTTTGGATAGGGATTCTTATGCAAGCCCCACTTTTAAAATTTGAATTGAACTCTTCCATATTTCCCTTTTGGAACGAATCCATATGCAAGTTCCCCTTTTAATATTTATTTAATCTTGAAAAATAGATATCATCATTAGTAGCTCACATGTTAAAAATCCAATCCAAATTAAACTTAAATAAAATTTTGGCCTTTTAAAAACTTATTTTTTTTTATGCAAACTTTCCATTTTGGTAATTTTTTCATTTTGGGAAATTTTTTGTCCATCTCAAGAATTTCATTTCTAGGAACATTTTAAAATTTCAAGAAAAATTTCCATTTTGGA
This sequence comes from Sequoia sempervirens, assembly GCA_007258455.2. Classification (NCBI taxonomy): domain Eukaryota; kingdom Viridiplantae; phylum Streptophyta; class Pinopsida; order Cupressales; family Cupressaceae; genus Sequoia; species Sequoia sempervirens. The sequence continues at coordinate 1,847,854 of VDFB02137365.1, read as the reverse complement.
AAATTTTGGGATTTTGTGGGGTCTTGGAAATTTTGGGGATTTCCATCAGGGATGGAAATACCCAGATTCCCTATAGGGTCAAAATCCCCTAAACTCCATAACTTTTTTTTTAGAAGGAATTTTCAAAAAGTTCAAAAAGCAACCTGGCCTAATTTTTCATCCTCTATCCATGGGTGTAAAAAATATTTACATATAACATTGAAAATTCACTTCAAAACCCCCATTTTCAAATTCCAAGATAGACAAATTTCTCCTGGAGCCTCAAAATATTGCCTCCATCAAACCTAGTCTAGAATCAATCCCAAAATAACCTCCCAAGAAGATCAAAACCAAAATTTGACCAAGCCAAGAGATAGAGATGCAAAAGAAAAAAAGAGAGAGGGTCCCCACCTTTGGTGGGGCATGTGTACAAAAATTGCAGAACAAATGGCGACTCCTACTAGGACAATGCTCTAGAGCATTTTGATGATGAACAAGAATCATGAACCCATAATCTTTGGTTTCGATCTCCCTATCAAAAAAAGAAATCAAAATGCAAGATTAAAGAATCAAAACCAAAGGTAGACTGAACCTTCCATAAACTTAAAATCCAAGTGTGTGCAAGTGAGTTCATTTCTCTCCTTGAGCTACTGTAGTCAAGTTAGGCTACATAAAGATTCTAGCTCCAAAAGCAACTTGGATAGAACCTCACTTCTAGTCAGGCGTCCATAGCCCCGATGAGGTTATCATTGTGATTCTCCTGATTATAGCTCTACTACCAGCCAGGTGTCCATAGCCTTGATAGAGATACTCAAATACTCCTGATAAGTTGAATTCATTCTTTTGATTTTCAATATTTTCTCTTTTTCTTCTTTTTGATATTTCTTTTCTTTTCACTTTTTTCATTTCAACCTGTGAACAATGAAGTTCACACTTAGGGCTGAGAATCACAATGGCACTGAAGTAGAAATATGATTCTTCACGTGACATGACCTTACAAGGAGCCTATGGCAACCTGGGGATTCTTAAGATGTTTGTAAGATGTAAGATTTTAAAGTACTTAAGTTCAAGTCAAACCAATGACCCATCCTCTTTAGATCAAGCATTCATACCACTTGACACTAACAAAATATCTCGACCATCCATTCAAGACACATGGCTAGAGCTCGTCAATGAAATACTCAGAACAGTCCCATATAATGAATAATTATTGTGTAGGAAAGACACTTCCCCAACCAGAAAATAGAAAATACCAAGCTAGAGAAGCAAAGCAACAACCAAACCGAAACCCAAAGCAAAACTAAACTAACTAAAATAGAAGCAAACCAAAAGCCATCTAAACTAACCAAAGAAAACTAATCCTAAAGAAATCTAAACTAAAGCCATCTATCCTAGAGAAAACAAAAAGTAGAAAAAAGTAAAAGAAAAGCAGTGCAAGCTACATTTTTTCAAATCTAAATTATGTACAAAGAGACTCAAAGTGACTCATGATTAGACAAGGTGAATTGAGTCCCACCCCCATATGGTTAACCAATGCACGAACAAGTAGTAATGTAATGGTAACAGTCCTCAAGAGTGAAAATTTTTCTTTATACTCAGCAAAATAAATCTCCACATTGCAGCATTTATACTCAACCTCATACTTAGGAATAATCAATAGTTGAGGTAACTCATTAGGACCATGATCAGCCCATATGCAAGTTGTCTTTCCTAAACCTCCATAATCAAATTGATAAGATTTAGAATTTTTAGCAAGGAAAGAAACAACCTGATTTTGTATTGTTGTAGACTGAATGTGGTATTCATCATTCTTCAATTGTGAAGAGTTGATATCTATGTCATCAGGAGGTCTCCAATGATGGTACAACAATCCCCTCATTTTGGAAGCATGCAAAACAAAATTGGAGGCATCACTATGTAGTGCAAAATGAAATTTAGATTGAACAAATCCAGAATTATCAACATGGAACTTTTCACCTGTTGGAGTATTTCCATGAGGAATTAGTGAGGAAATTGTAGAAGCCTTGTCATGCACAACAAATTTCTTAGTAGGATGCTCATGAAGAAGGATCATAGGTTGGCCTTTAGGCACATTTTCACTTGCAACTATGTGATCAAGCCCATCAATTATGACTGTAATATTACTATTTTCAGCATCATTCAAATTTTCATGCATATCAATATGAGCCACATTAGCTATCTCATCATTGATGCATAAAGTCTGTAAATTTTCAATGCTCGATTCATCAACAGACAGAGAAAAAATAGAATTTGATAAATGAGAGAACTCCCTGAATTCTTCCTCTATTGGCATTGGTTCAAACTCTTGATCATAGTCATCAGGAATGTTGACCACTCCATTAAGTGCTTCCTCATGCTCTTCAAGACTTCCATCAGTAACTTGTTGACCTTATTCTATTAGAGACTTGTTTGATGTATCTTTCTATGTATCCCTCGTATGTTGTGGCAACTGCATATCTTCTTTCACCTCTTTTTATGGCTGCCTAGCACTAGAAGCATGTGAATTCTAAATACTCTTCCTCATGTATCCTGTACCAAGCTAGTAACAACAAGTATTCTAGGAAGACCCTATAACTCAAGCTTGACCAATCTTTTTTAATTCTGACAACAAACTCTTCAAATCTAGTCTGTATTGAATCTTTATCCTGGATGGGAGGAACTTGTATGGTAACTCCACTCTCTTGCAACCCATCCTCCACTGTATTTTGAGAAATTTTACTAGCCTCTAAGAACATCCTCCTTGATTTTTATAGGTGGTTCTTCACTTAAATGTTCCTCTGTTAACTCTAATGCCTTAGATTTGTATTCCTTACACTCAGTCCCTTCTAGAGCTACCTCAACATCAGCTGCAACATCATCTCTAGATTCAAAATTTGTTGGCCTCTCTATAGTGCATTCCTTGTCTAACTTTTCTTTCCACTCTAGGTATCTTCCAAATTTAATGATGGCATCCACACATGAGCAGCAAGTGAACTCTGAATGGGCTACATTATGAACTCTGCACCTTTTAGATGAGATGAAATCTTGTAAACACTTACCACCAACAAGATAATCTTCAACTATCTGCATAAATGCCTCAACTACAACGTCAATAAACCCTAGATCTGTAGAGGATAATGGTCTAGGCAAGTTCTGCATGAAAATACCCCTTTGCAAAGTCCTCTCGATTTTACCCAAAAATTCTAAGCATTCCAACTCACTGTGCCTACAGGTATTATGAATCCTACACTTGTCTGACAATGAATAGTGATGCAAACTCTTACTATTCCAGAGATCCAATCTCTTATTCAAAGACTCACAAAGTTGAGGAAAATCAATTTGAAGACCATTTCCATCATGAAAAACATAAGACTACTTTTCCATCTTGACTTAAAATTTGTACTTTTAAGATTTAGAGATCTATCATATCTCAGATTTTCAACATAAAGGCTCATCCCACTTCCAACTATGTCACCTTCATTCAACCCTCCTTCTAGCGTGAATCTGTTGATGGTGTTTTCTGCACAACAACAACTTAGACAAGATACAAATATACTATCTCTATCAGCAAGCCTCAAGAGATAACCCCAAGGTCTCTAATGTCAGGTCTTGACAATGCATAAATGACTCAGAGTATGTGAAAATGTTGGTAATCACAAGGGACCTTACAAATGAACAATGTTGGAAGTGTACTTTCATTAGATGCAACAATATGGTGAAGCTTTTAATCCTAAAACTAACCTAGATTCAAAATAAACAACAAAAGAGGTAAGGGTTTTAGAGAGATTTCTAAGACTAAAACCTAAAATCAATCACAACAATGATGAATGTTGCAGATGGATAGATCCCCAATGAAACCAATCTTTGTTTGATCAAGGAAAAGCCTACAACTCCATAGAAATGGTGCAATCTTCTAAGGAAACTAAATATTTTTAGAATTTGAACATTCATTAACATACCCAATAACTGACACAATGTAAACAAGCATCCACAATTGAACTTACCAAAAAATAAGGCCTAGAATAACTTTACACAACTTACAATCATCAAATTGCTAAAAGTATGGACCAGAGATCGATCAACATCATTAACATTTTACCATTAGTGCAAAAGAACTGAAAACTAACATCTAACATTGAGAATTGAGAACAAGAAACCATAAACTGTCAAAGATAAATACAAAGTTTTCCAAATCAACAACTCAATTGTATTACTTCTCTAGTATTACATAAAAATTTCAAGTCTCTCCTCTCCTACAACTACTGACTTCTCTAACTTAGCCAATTATGGCCTTTTACAGTCTCTAATAAGCTATTCTAACCCCTAAATCTAACCCCTTACAAATGAGAAGGCACTGGCCTTTTATAGAAAATTAAATTTTGATTCAAAGGCCAAGATTTAATTCATCCAATGGCTGCAATTTCACTTCTAGAAGCATCAAGTAGTTACATTTAATTTGGGAGCTCATGGTACATCATCATCCAATTGCATAGAAGTAGTTACACTTTCAGAAACTCCTTCTAGCTGTAGACAGTTTGGGCACGAATTCTTATGCAAGCCCCACTTTTAAAAATTGAATTGAACTCTTCCATATTTCCATTTTGGCATGAATCCATATGCAAGTTCCCCTTTTAATATTTATTTAATCCTAAAAAACAAATATCATCTTTAGTAGCTCACATGTTAAAAATCCAATCCAAATTAAACTTAAATAAAATTTTGGCCTTTTAAAAACTTACATTATTTTATGCAAACTTTCCATTTTGAAATTTTTCATTTTGGGAAATTTTTATTTTAAATTTTTCCTCCATCTCAAGAATTTAACTTTCGGAACATTTTAAAATTTCAAGAAAAATTTCCATTTTGGAAAAAATTGCATTTTGGGAAAAATTTCCATTTCAGAAAAAAAAATCATTTTGGAAAATTTTGGGATTTTGAGGGGGTCTCAAAAACTTCGTGGATTTCCATTAGGGACAGAAATACTCGGATTCCCCTACAAGGTCAAAATCCCCTAAACTCCATAACTTTTTTTCTAGAAGGAATTTTCAAAAAGTTCAAAAAGGAACCTGGCCTAATTTTTCGTCATGTATCCATAGGTGCAAAAAATATTTACATATAACATTGAAAATTCACTTCAAAATCCCCATTTTCAAATTTCAAGATAGAAAAATTTCTCTTGGAGCCTCAAAATATTGCCTCCATCAAACCCAATCTAGACTCAATCCCAAAATAACCTCCCAAGAAGAGAAAAACCAAAATTTGACCAAGCCAAGAGGTAGAGACGCAAAAGAAAAAAAGAGAGAGGGTCCCCACCTCCAGTGGGGCATGTGTACAAAAATTGCACAACATAACTGTAATAAACCTAGACATATTTCAAAGGTTTTCAAAAGTAAGAATGGAAAGTAGTCTACTCTAGTAAAGAAGAATGATCTGGTAAAGAAGATTGAAAAGGAAGAGGTGAAACAAGAGATGAATAAGATATGGAAGAAAAAAGAGGATGATGAAGAAGAAAAGCTTGAAACTACTAATCGATCTATGCCCTCATTTGGTACAAATGACTTATTTGGTAATTAGACCTAGCATGGTCTTAGGGGGAGCATTATCCAAAAAATTATAAAACCCCCTATTGTATGGCATGTCAAAGGTTGGCACAAGGATGGAATGTAAAAAATGAGTATTCAAAAGTTTTGGAAAAGGAAGCAAAAGAAATCATGTTGTTATGGAAGTTTGCGGACCGAACTAGGGTTTTCTATGTTGGGAAGGATGTTTTTAGCAGCATTTTGATGTTTGCCACATTTAATGCATGGTTAGGGAAAATTCAACAGTGTACAAGTTGAAATATTGTGAGTCTTCTTGATTAATTGAGTGTTTGAAGAACCTAGGTGATCTTGAAGCATGTTGAAGCAATTCTAGAAGAAATTTGAAGAAATTAACTTAGGTAATCAAAGAATTTGTTTCTCTATTTGTAAAAAGGGTAGAAGAAGAAAAACAAAGAAGTCTCAAATAATGAATTAAAGAAAGCATGGAAATGGAAAAAGAATCAAGTTATGTCCTCCCTCTAAGATGAAAGGAGTTGAGCTAGAGGAATTAGATTATAGAAAAATGAAAGAAATAGAACTAGGGCTAAACCAAGACGAATTACAGAACATCAAAACCCTAGGTATGGATTTGTGGAGAAAATTTTTGTGGGTTGTTGATAAAGAGTTTATCTTGTTCTTGTTGAATTGTTTCAAGAACGAAAGCATTGTATTGGACAAACCCTACTTGGTTACGAATGAAGCAATAAAGGTTATCACTAGCTTATGCAGTATCAGTGACCTTCCTAGAAAGAAAACTGTAAAGTACAAGGATGTGGAGGAATTTACTAGTATTAGTAAAGACCCATGAGCTTTATTGATAAACACTCTTGAATATTTGGCTATGATGTATGTGACATACAACATTTCTTACAAGGTTTACTTTAGAAATCATGAAGGTTCCACATTGGCCATTGATGTTCATATTGCTAACATGATGGTTAAGGAGAATAGGAAATTTGACTTGTGTAGCTTGTTGCTTGATAATCTCTCTGAAAATGTTTGAATGTTGATAATTGAGGGTTATCCCTTTCATTTCAGATCTTTGCTAGTATGCTTGGTGTTTTACTTTTTGAGTTCCCTACCAGGAAAAGATAATATGGTATGGGAATATGGGATTCCTATTGGAAAATAGGTTTACAGGTATTTGGAGGCATTTTTAGACAGTACAAGTATGTGTAAATCTTAGTTAACATCTTTGAAATCAAGTCTTTGCTTTGGTATATATGTTTCAAGTTAGTTTGAGGTGGGCTCGTCCTCTGGTAAAATAAAATTGGAGATTATCATTAGCAAATCCCCTCTAGAATCAAAGAAGAAGAAAGTTATAATCAAAGATATCATTGACATTTCAGAAGAGAAGGAGAATGTATCCTCTGATGACATCTAGTCTATGTTAGTTAAGGGGAAGATGAAGAAACTTGGTGATTTATGGAGTGCAGCCTCTCCTATTGACATACTAAAAATTGATGATGCTTTGGTAGAATACCTACTTCAGAAAGGTATTGGTGTATCAGTCGTTTCTAAATTTTTTGTTGGAAAATCTTGTTGATATTGTTGAAGAAAAAATGTTACTTGAAGGTCTGGAAGAATGTAAATTTGAAGCTTTGGTTGAAAAGAGGTGTAATAAAGCTAAAGGAAGATTATCTGAACTAATCATGGAAACAAAGTGTGTTAAAGAAATATCTAACATTTATAAGTATTGTCTCTGGTGGCCTACTACAGTAGACAATTTCAAAAGTAAAATTGAAGCAATTGAGTCAAAAGTAAACAATATTGGAAAGAGTTTTGACATCTTTGAAGATAAATAAGAAAAGAAAAGATTGAAATGGTTGTTGTGCAAAGACAAAGAGATGATGTAGTTAAGACTTTCTAGCTCCTTAAGGAGATTGTTGAGGTCCAGTTAGACCATCTTTCTATAATTCTTACTAATGTAGAAGATGTTGAAGGATAGAGTTCATACTGTTCACCATCTTTTACTCTATTTGGTGTATTGGAAAGCATCTACACTCAAATGGAGTTAGCTACATTTAACTGGAAGAAACTTTGTCCAATTCTTGAGGAAAAATACAAGAAATGTTTTTAGGTGAAGAGCATTATTTTTACTTGAGTCCTGAATGTCCTATTTCTATTGTTTTTGTTGAAGAAGAAAAAGGGGAGAAGAAAATTTTGGTCATCTAGAATTTTTTTTTGAATCCTTGTGACTTTTGATGTCACCATGTTCATTTTTTTTCTAGACCCTTTTTGGTTGCCCTTTGCCATTGATGTCAAAGGGGGAGAGATTGAAGTTAGGGGGAGAGATTGGAATTGGAAGAGTTTCTGGTAGTGGGGAAAAATTTAGATTGTTGGGAAAGTTTGAAGGAGAAGTTTTTTGTTCCATGTTGCCATCAATGACAAAGCAGGAGATTGTTGGAAACACAAAGAAGATTGACTATCTCTACAATTTTTGTGCTGTCATTGATGTCACCATGTTGTGATTACAAGTTTAAGGTTATGGTTAACCAGGTATTTTGGTTCAGTATTTGAACTGGTATTTGTGCTACTCCCTCTAGTATTCTAGTCCACACTCCTTGATCATTGATAGTTATTGCTCACGATTTTGAGAAAATGCTTATGGTTGTTGAAGGTATACATGTTCAAAATATTATGTGCTCTGATGCTCGTACAAGCGTTGTGGCATTCAACATAATGTTTTTTGCTTGAAGTCTATTCCTGGCCGACTTCTTGGTCTAATTATAAAATGGTGAATTAATCTTGCTATGCAGATATTATTGTAGCCTATCCAGGTCTATGCTGACTCGATGTAGCCTTTTGGGAAGATTTTGTGATCGCTTGAAGCCGACGATTAGTATTTGTGGTAAATATGATATGCATCTAATTAGGTTGACCTAATTGATATTTTTGGTTGAGTCAAGTATATATTGGACAAGGTTGAAGATTAATATGTGGAGAAAGTGTGGATTTTGGCAGTTGATGTGCAACAATGTGTGCGAAAGTGAGCAAATATAATGAAGTGTGTCAAGTCAGTATATTGAGCATAACTAGAACTGTATCAACACTTTTTAGGTGCATTATTCTTACTTCATTTTGGTTGCAAAGCCTTCTTTTGTTTTGTAAATATTTTTGTAGGTAGTGAGCCTCCCTATAAGCAGTAAGCGTTTGTATCTAGACAGTGAGTCCTTTATGGGAAATGAGCCCTTGGTAGTGAGCCTTATACTTTTAGTTCTAGAACAACTTTATATTGTGAGTTAATCCTCACCGTGGTTTTTCCCTCATTGTATTTTCCACATAAAATATGGTGTTCAGTGTGTTATCTTGATTTCTATATTGTATCTCTTGCTTATCTTTAATAAAAAAATTGTGTGATTGTGGAATGGATTTATGTTGAAGCTTTAAAATTGAATTTTTGTGACAACTGATTCACCCCACATTCTCAGTTGTTTTGCATGCTTCAACATAGGCTACCTCCTCTTTTCTCCTAGACAGATATTTGCATATAATAGAACAAATTACTTAAGCTATCAAACAAAAGGATCATACTTTTTTAGAACTCCCAAGTTCAAGTACAACACATGTAACCAATGAGATCGAGGGCGATATTTTTTTCCTTTATCATATTTATCATTACCTAGGATTGGTTACTATAATGTGGGGAGTTGTGTCTTTTAGGCAAGTATTCCATCTTGACTAAGCATATAGGCTCATCTATAGTATGCCCTTACCAACCAAAGAAGAATGGAAGGTGCAACAATCCTCTTTCCTTAAACTCTAGGAATTTCCAAAGAGTTGGGTTTGTACCTTTGTAAGTGAAGGCCCCTGTGAGTCACCAAAACTGTGAAATATTTTTCTTTTCCTTAGTCCTTTGATCTTTAGAATCTTTTGTTCTTGGCTTTGGAGATGTTCGGGTTTATGCAAGGCTGGTCAAAAAGATAGGCAATATGCCACATGGTGGTTACATGGCTTTATTTTATCATTTTCCTTTTGAAGGAGGGACTGGGACACATGTTAGCTTGGAAAAAAATTTCTCCAAAACATTTTTCAAAAAACATAAGATCCCTGCATGTGTGATGTGTCATCTCTTTGTTGCAGGAAGATTGCACCTCTTATGAAATGATCTCTTTTGGGAGTCTATTAAAGCTTCCTGGCTTTTCTTTCTCTTATTTTTTGGGATGGGAGCCTTGAGTTGGTGCCTAGGGGTGATATGATTGGTTAACTAAACCTTTTTCCAGGCTGGTTTTTTTAGGATTTGATCATTTACAAGCCTCTATCTTTGCTAAATATCTAAAGGGCATTAATGTAACAACTAAAAATTAATGAGTAAAGATCATTGCAACCTAACCAAGGATCTACGATAAAATTCCAAGCTATCAAGTATCAACATATGGAAGCAATTACTTATGTGTTGTAGTGATTTTTTCTTCCTTTGACAACTATATAAGGAGGGAAACAACACAATGGGGGTTTGGATTCCAAGTTGTAGTTTCTTTGTTGAAAGAAAAAGTTTCTTTAGTTTTCTTAGGGTTTTAGAATTATTTTTAGAAACCAAAGTTGTAGAGCTATTTTTCTTTGGCATGTTATATCTATTAAGGCTTAAACTATTGTCAGATTGGCATCTGACCTCTATTTCAAAGTTCATTTGATATTCAAAAGAATGAACGATTGAGGAGAAATTGTTGAGACTGTGCATGTATGAACTTTTTCAAGATTTATTTCTTTATATTATAGTTTTGAATGAAACACTATGTTTTGCAAGCTAAATATGGATAGTTTATTTCCATGTTGTATGTTCGTATGGGGTAAGTGCACCAAGATGGTTCCCAAAAAGGAGGCTTAAGTGGCCACTTTTTTCTCTGAAATCAGGAAATACTGACCTTGGACGTGAAATTGAGGATAGCTACACTCAAAATTTTGAGATGGAACAAAACAAGGATTGAAGTGCTTTGAGTCTACTTTCTAAACTACTAATTTATTTTGAAAATGGTTGATATTAAGGGGTTCAAAAGAGGGATGAACATAAATTGTTGTTTTTTTTGTCAGAAAAACATAACATAGCAACTCTTGTATGACCCTAGCATGGTGAACTTTTTTTTAGTATTTTTAAAATTGCTATGGTCAGAAGTTAGCTAACAGTATCTAGTTGATGCATGCTTTTTCTAGTAATTTTTTAATAAATATTTGATTTTTTACTAATTTTCTAAGTGGGCGCTTCCTAAAGAGTAGATTTTTGGCTGTGCTCCCCCTACAAATTTTGGAAAGTAGTAGATTTTTTTAATTTTTATTTTTTAAAATTTGTAGAATGGAGTCTAGTTTCTAAAAATGTAATTTATTTGAAATTTCAATGAACGGTTAATTTATAATGAAAAAAACACCAAACACTATTTTTTGACAAAAAATAGACATACAAACAAAAAATTATAGATGAAAGGCCTAACATTGTTAGAAAGTGAAAAAAATTACATCGTTGGAAAGCTAAGAGAGAACTTAACATTACCCATGTGTTCAATTTTGTCAATATTGAACTAGATGCAATCCTGACAGTGAGCATGAACCCAATTATGTGAAACATTGTAGAGTTTGCAAAAACACGTCTCTGGTCGTTGAGAATGCCCTCCAAGCCTTTGGGTTGGTATTCTAAGGAAAATACCAAAGCTAAGGCTTGGGGATTCCCAAAGAAAAATATAACGTGAGCGCATTATAACGCGCTCACATTATGTGTTAGTTTTGACATATTTGCTTCTCCGGGGAACATGTCTAACAACACATAATGTGCTCCCATTATGTCTTCCTTTAGTTAAATGCCACTTTATTGAATGTTTGTTGATATTTTTGAATGTATGTAGACACGTAAAATATACTGATTGACATCGTGCATCTGATCCTGACTTAGTAACATCATTTCTCCCTGAATCATCCCTCGGTCTAACCATTTAATCAAATTCCCCTATTCGATTAAATTCATCAATATTTATCTCTTAATTAAATAAATCATTTTATCTAATCAAGTCAATCTCTTTTGTTAATTAAATCAATCCATCTAATCTAATTATCCCTATTTAATTAAATAATCAATTTATTTGATTAAATCTCTAAAGTCTATCAATTAAATTAAATAAATTAAAACCTTATTTGATTTAATCTAACACCATCTCTTTTAATTAAATAAATTAGAATCCTTATTTAATTAATCTCTTGTCATATTCCTCTCTTTTTATTTAAATAAATCCATAAATCTAAGTCAAATAAGTCACATCATCAAATCTCCTGTTAAATTAATTAACCCTTGATTAATTTAACCTCATCTCATGTCACATCCTCTAGATAATGCAAGTTTCACATGAAAATATATTTAATTCATTTATTAAATCTCTATTTTCCTCACAAGGCATCTTTTGGAATATTCTCTCAAATTTGAATTCAAAAATTCCAAGTCAACATGTACATCCAACAAGGCATTTAAAATCTCTTGCATGTCCTTTTCCTTGAGCCAAGTGACATTTATTGCATTTTCCCTTCCCTCTTGCATACATCATTTCAACAAATTTGAATTTCAAATATTGGCATTTATTGGCACAAACCCCAAATCTTGCACATCCATTATCCATTCATAGTTTTACAAGTGGCATCATATCATTGGATGAATGTTAGTCCCACATTGCTCAAATTTGGACATTCATCCATCTTGAATTTCTATAAATAAAGAAATCATATCCTCATTTCATCATCCACATTCCAAGCAAAGTTACCATGCTCAAATATCTCTTGAATTCCATCCATTATCCTTGAGTCATAGCTGGGTTTTTTGCAGATTTGGTTTGGAGTCTTCATTCTTCACCAACAAAGTGGATCAACACCATCTTCAACATATCAAGATTTCATCATAGGGATTGTGAAAGGGAAAATTTTCACATCAAATTGGCACTAATTCCCCCATGGGATCATGTGTTTGCTTTTCTAATTAGGACTTTATCTTTTTTTTGTCATTTGCATTGTGTTCTTCAATATTTTCTTCCTAATTTGAATTTGTAAATGGATTTCATGGGGAATCCTTGTTTTAGCTTGCAATTCCTTGTTTAACTTGTCTATTCATGTTGTCTTGTAGGTACTAGGAAAAGGGTTCACACATTTGGTGCTAGGAGGGATGGATATCATTAATTCTAATTTTTTCTTGAAATTTCCACATTTTTCTTCACACACACAAAATTCAAATGTGGGCTCTTCAGCGTCACTATTTTGGCACCATGGGCTCATCAACATCACTATTTTGGCACCGTGGGCTCATCAGCGTCACTGTTTTGGCACCATGAGGTCGCCAGCATTGCTATATGGCACCGTTTGAAACACAAACTGTGTCATTAGACTCCTCCCGCCAAGATTTTTGAATTTTAAACTCCGCCACTAGACTCGCCGACCTGCAGACAATTTCAAAAAATATTAAATAGTGATGCTGGACACAAACTGTGATGCTAGGAAAAAAGAGCGATGCAATTGAGCTCTTTGTCTTGACACAGAGTGTTGCTGACTAGTAAGCGACGAAGTGAGGGCACCGCTAGGAGAACAAACTGCGGCGCCTTCACGAGTTGTGATGCTGAGAGATAGTAAAAGGGAAAATTTGATTATTTGATTTTTTAGCACATGTTTCATGTTTATGATTAATTTATCTTTTGTTTCCTACCCTTTAATTTTTGTATTTTTCTAGAATCTGATCTATTTTTTCTTCTTTGTAGGTTGGAAATCAAAATTGAAGAAAGAAGGAGTATGAGGGCTATGTCTTATGAAATCAAAGTGTTTTTAAACACTTTAGTGTTTATTTAACACTATTTTAATAATTTGTTATCTTTTCATTCTTAGGACACTAATCTTCCTTTGGGTTCAAAAAGATTTTTTTTTGTTTATTTCTTGCAAAAGGGCTAAAATGAACCTTAGGATCACAACTTACTAGATTTTGTTTATGGGATTAACAAATTGAACAAAATGTCTCTCACTTGTGATTTGGTGCTCTAAAATGAATTCACATTTTTCTTTGTGGATCTAAAAAGAACAAGTGCAAACATTTTTTTTCGTGAGGGCTTACTTAGACTAAAGCCATTGAAAAAGGACGTATGCACTTCATGACTTTGGGTTAAGACAAAGAAATCACCTCCACACTTTGATTTGGGCTTAAAAATTGAACAACATATTGTGCGAGTGTGAGTGGGGGATTTGTTGCATACATTCTCTCTCCTTGTTGCCAACAAGGATTGATCGAGTTACGAATATTGTTCTTCATTCGCTTTTGTCTATCTTAGAGGGCCTGCCTTGGGGAAAAAGTACTCACCCAAGGGAACGACTCAACCAGTAACACTCTAAAGCCAAGAGTATTTTCAGTCGGGATATAAATGTGGATATTGGATGAAACGCCAATATCACGCGGTTGATTCCAACAAGATGGATCCAAAAGGGGACTCTTTCTGTATGGGTCAATCTCCACGAACAGAAAGTCCTTACTAAAACCCATGTGCTAGAATTTTCAAAAATCCTTTAATCTATTTGTTGGTGCAAAAACGGTCGTTCTCAAGCCACCCCACACTTTTACAGTCTTCTAGTAGAAATAGAAAACATGCCATGGGAGTTTCATGGGTGTTGATGCTTGGTTTCTCCATATAAGTGAGTTCCGTGGAGGGGAGCCAATGGGGTCAATCATCTAACCATTCGCTAGAGATAAGCATAGCTGGACTTGTCCAAGTGGGAATCCAACAAATATTATTTTACACATCCATAGGATTGTACTTATTCTTGGGTTACAAAATGCATTGCTTGATTGAAAACATCATGGAAACAAACACTTGAACCTCATCCAAAATTCAAACCCTTTTGAAGATAAATACAATTGACTCAATCCATATGTTATTTCTTTCCCTTGGGATTCACATCCTTAGAGGTTTCTAAAAATTTGGATTATATCTCGATTTGTCTCCTTAAGTAAACAATAGGAAAACCCTTGCATTTAAGTTCATTGAATTTCCACATAACATATCTTGTCAGGTTTGAAGAAATTAAGACATTGGACATCTTAGTTTGAAAACCTAATTGAAGAAAGTGCTTTTGGTAAAATAAAGACATTAAGAAAAGCTAAGAAAAATGAACTTTCATATGTGTTGAAGACTCATAATCCCAAAGCTAAAATCATTGGTTGGAAATCCGAAAATGAATGTTCAAATGAAATCATTTCTTGGTTACAAAGGTCAATAGGAAGCATTTGCATGCTCTTCAATACCTAGGTCTAGGAAAAAAAAGTATACCTTTTAGGTTCATCTTAGGATCAAAACATATCAAAATCTTTTTCATCCATCCTTCCAAACATCAAAAACAACATCATCTCACAAAACACCTTTTGGAAAATCTTGAAATCATCCTTAAATACTAGGCTTTGTGGCAAAATCAAAATCATCAAAATCATTGAGACCAAGTCCTTGAAAAAATTTATCAAAACACCTTTGGCTAGGCATGTGTAGATGCATCCTTTTACATATACTTAGTCAAAGTTATCAAAATCATCTTGTCTAGTTTAGTGTATGTATGTGAATCCTTCTTCATATGCTTAGTGAAACAATCATCTTGTTTGAATAGGTGTGGGTAGATACATCCTTCTCCTCACATATAGTCAAATCATCATTCTTTGAACAAAGCTATCCCTTAGATCATCATCCAACATCTTAGGGTCTTTTTGTTCAAAAATCCAAATCAAAATTAAAATCAAAATCAAGGACAAAACCTCAAATCTAAAATCCAAAAACAAATCAAAATCAAAATCTGCAAGTCCTAAAAGCCTAGTATCTCATCCAAGATTTATCAAAAGCCAAAACATCCATATCATCCATCCCTCACATCATCATAATATCATCACCTTTGATCCTCAAGGCATCCTAAATTTTTTTATACTTTGGGACATAAAATAACGATTGATCCAAGGAATCAAGAGATTCATCTCCCATATTCTTGAAGATTGATCCTTTTTTTATGGTTCTAACTAGATCTCAATACAAGAAGAGTATGGAAGCCAACAAAGAAGCACCTGCTTCAAGCGATCTTAGTCAAGCAAACACAGAAATAAATCCCGTTGAATCAAGCAATCCATTGACCCTCTCATCATCACAAAATTCGCAAGAAGAAAACCAAGGAGAGGACCTTACCTTTGGAATGTCTCATGAAGAAATGAATGAAATGCTTCAAAATCTAGAGAATCATAAAATCATCAACATCACGATGAGACTCAACCATTAATTATACATGCTTGAACTAGAAAAATAAGGGGCCAAGTTGCCTTCAAATTTTGACGTAAGTACCATAGTGGAGACATCATTTCCTTGAATCTCATCCACCATCCCCATTTCATCTACACATCCATCCCAAAACATCACGCAAAACATTCCGCAAATCACAACATTGTTTGCTCCAACCCAACCTAATGTCAACAAGGGAAACACATTCCTTAATGCTCTTCAAGCACATCCCCTTGTTAATAATCAAAATTTGGATGCAAACACCATCTTGGAACAAAACATACCCCAAAACCCATTACACAAAAATGTTCCTCTCACCTTCCATCACGATCCATCATCATCATTTTTTCACGCAACACCACAAACACCTCTTCTCACAAATTCACAAGAAGAGGGAGACACGTTCAAACCAGGAGGCCTATTCAATACCACAAAATTCTCACAACTACTCACACCTCTTACATTTCCATCTCTACCACCATTACCATTGTCATCCACATCACTCCTTGGTTTAGGGCTTTCCCCTCTACTAAGTATCAATCAAAACAATATCCCAACCATCAATCAAAGTATTACATCAAACGCCCAAAATTTGTCGTTGATATCGCAACAACAAATGACGAATACACAAGTAATTGCAACATCATCAAATACCCCAGTAACATCACAAAGCATGGTATGTCAAAGGCCGACCATTACATCAATACCATTATCCAACACCCAAAACATTAACACAATATCATCACCCACCACAAATTCCATTCCAAATCCACCACCACCCACACCACCACCAACATCTACCACATCAAATCAATACAACGCAACATTGTAGGCTACTTTTCAAAGGGGATACCAAGTGCAAAAACAAAAATTCATAGAACAAGATTCTCAAGCCGCACAAGCTGCCCAAGCTACACGAGCCGCATTGCAAGTGCAACAAACACAAGAAGCCCAAGCTTTACTAAAACAACAACAAGCTGCTCAAGTTGCCCAAGTTGCACAAGCATTACAAGCACAAAAGGCCGCTCAAGTACAACTTCTATTACAGTAACAAGCAACACAAAACAAGTCGCACAAGTGCAAGCTCAATATCAAGCACAACAAGAACAAGCACAAGCACAACTTCTTGCAAAAGCAGTGCAAGTGCAAGCATATCAACAAGCATTAAAGCAATATCAAGAGCAATAAGAAGAAGCAGAATTGGTAGACCAACAACAAGCGTTGTGGGAACAATAGCAAGCACAAAAACAAGCATTGTTGGAATAGAAACAAGTGAAACAAAAAGCACAAATCTTAGTGCAACAACAAGAATTGTTCATACAAAAGCAAGTGGAAGCCTACTTTTCTCGCCATAACATACAGATACCATTGAACAATGCACTGACCAACCCATCCGTCCAACCAATGATTGAAACACCCCAAAAAACTCTCATCCCACCCCTTGATCTACAAAATGATGTGATGACACAACTCAGGTTGCTCTCGCAACAAGTGCTCAACCTTCAATTAGGGTGAACATTGAAAACACTAAGCAACTTGTATCCCTATCCATTTCATAGGAGCCTAGAGATGAAACCATTCACCAAGGGATTTGAAATCCCAAAATTTGACAAATATCGAGGGATGGGAAACCCTGAAGATCACATCGAGGAATTCCAGGTTCATTGCATGGAAGTCGCATATGATGATACTTATCTAATGTGGCTATTTCCTAGAAGCTTGGCAGGCCCCATGATAGAAAGGTTCTCTCGCTTACCTTTAGGCATTAGAACATTCCAATAAATTAGGGACACATTCATTAGGAACTACGCATGTAACATTGCAATGGATGTCAGTCTCGAAGAACTATATTCTCTAAAACAAGGAAAGTGTTATGAAATAACTTGCTCAATAGAATAATATGATAAGAAATATGCTGCAAATACTTGATAATAACTGAGAATAACAAGCCACTTCGAGGGGGCAAACCTCCAAATATCTCTAATGAGAACACACTTCACAACTTGATGATGAAATAAGACTCACAACCTCCTATATATACCTATTTATGCCAAGGATGCCTAGGCCGACTTAGACACACCTATATAAGACTTAGGCCGACCTAAAACAGCTAAATAACAATATACTAAATGATAATATGACTTAATAGAGAGTTAAGATAGCCACAAGCCGACTATTCATAACCCGATGTACAATAATATTAAGGGCGTAGCATGCCCCCTTCTTCAAAGAAACATTGTCCTCAATGCTAATCAAGTTTGGAAACTTTTGAATGAACTCCTCGTCTTCCCATGTGGCATCTTCAACTGGTAAATTCTTCCATTGGATGAGATACTCAATGATAGTTCTATTCCTCAGCTTCTTTGTGCGTGTTTGACAAATGCACTGGTTCAAAATGATTCTCCCTTCTTCATCATTTCGGGGAAGTGATGTTGTTTGAGGTGGGAATATTATGCCCAATTACCTTCTTCAAATAGGAAACATGAAAAATTGGATGTATCTTTTGTTGTAGGTGGCAACCAAACTGTAGGCAACACCTCTAGATCTTCTGCATGATTTGGTATGGACCATAATACTTGTTGACAACAGTATTCTTTCTTTTCTTTGCTTTAGTGAGATTTGCCTTATAAGGCTGCAATGGCGAAAGACCCAATCCCCAACTTCAAAACTTCTTTCACTACGATGTTGATGCACTGTTGTTTCATTGATTTTGTGCCATGGCTAAGATTACTCCTTGAGTCACGAGAAAGTACTTGTTGTTGTTGAAGCAAGTGGTCTTCTACTGCCTGAACTCTTGGGGACACCTTAATTGATGATGTGATGGAAGGAGGATGATATCCATAAAGTGCAAAAAATGGAGACATTTTTGATGAGCTATGAAAAGAAGTGTTATACCACCATTCCACAAGTGGTAGCCAATCTACCCACTGAGACTGTTTCTCTGAAGTGAAACAATGTAGATATCCTTCCAAACACTTGTTAACAACCTCCATTTTCCCATCTGATTGAGGGTGGTATGAAGAGCTAAGAGCTAATTGAGTACCCAAACATGAGAATAAATCTTTCCAAAAGTGACTAGTGAAGATAGGATCATGATCACTAACAATAACTTTAGGTGTACCATGTAGCTTTGGAGTATTCTCCAAAAGCTCTAACCCACTTTGCACTATTTTGTAAAAGGATGTGCTAATGCAATGAAATGTGCATATTTAGTGAACTATCGCCACCACCATGATGACATTATGACCTTTAGATTTGGGAAGCCCTGCGATGAAGTCCATGGATAACTCTTCCCAATGCTGGCTAGGAATAGATAAGGGTTGCAAGAGACCTGGTGTCTTAAGTGTCTCCCCTTTATGCCTTTGGCACACCAAACATTCAGCCACAATTTTTTGAACATCACCTTTTAGCCCTTCCCAAAAAAAATCTTGCTTGACTTGATGATATATCTTCAAAAATCCTGAATGACCACCAACTGGAGACTCATGCAGCTTTATGAGAATCTTGTGTTTAAGAGTGGAATTCTTGC
>VDFB02137365.1:1811627-1828319 GCA_007258455.2 Sequoia sempervirens | reverse complement strand
TATCTCCCTTCCAAGAAAACTTATCTGAACTACTAGGATCACTTTTTAATTGCTCGATGAGATTACTAGTCGCAACATCATTTTCCACTCTACTTTGGCTTCCTCCACCCAATTTGCTTGTAATATTGAAAGGGCACACAATAAGGCTTCATCTTTCTCATCCTTCCTTGACAGTGCATCTGCGACAATATTTTCTTTCCCTTTCTTATATACAATCTCAAAGTCATATCCTAACATCTTAGTAACCCATTTTTGTTGCTCTTCAGAAGATAGTCGCTGTTCCAAAAATATTTTAGGCTATCATGATCCTGCCTTTAACCTTTGAAATGTCTACCCATCAGATAAGGGCCGCCATTGTTTCACCGCATGGAGTATTGCTAGCATTTCCTTCTCATAAATAGGTTTTAGTAGATTCTTACCTTTAGCTGACTTAATTCTCAAAAGCAATTGGTCGACCTTTCTTGCATAAGCACTGCCTCCTATCCCATTTCCGTAAGCATCACATTCCACAATGAATTCGGTGAAGTCGTGAGTAAGGCACCGAGCTGGAACACATAGCCTCCTTCAATCTCTCTCAAATGTTGTATTGGCAGACTCATTCCAATGAAAAGAATCCTTCTTCAATAGAGTGGTGAGAGGTGCTGCTATACTACCATAATTCTTCACAAATCTTCTATAGTACCCTGTCAATCCCAAGAATCCTCTCAATTTCTTAATGGTTTTTGCAATAGGCCATTCCATGATAGCCTTAATTTTGTTAGGGTCCACCTTTACTCCATGTGAAACTATGTGTCCCAAATACTCCACCTCTATAAGACCAAAAGCACACTTGGATGGCTTAGCATAGAGTTTATGATCTTCAAGTATTTGTAATGCTTGGTCCACATGTTGCAAATGTTCTTCCCAAGTCTTGCTGTAAATCAATATATCATCAAAGAATACTAATACAAACTTTCTCAAGAACTTCTTAAAAATGGAATTCATCAAACTTTGGAATGTAGATGGTGCATTGGTAAGACCAAATGGCATCACCAAAAATTCATAATGACCCTCATGAGTCCGAAATGCTGTCTTACAAATATCCTCCTCCTTAATCCAAATTTGGTGATAACCAGATCTAAGATCTAACTTGGTAAAAAACATAGCTCCATTTAATTCATCTAACAAATCATCAATGACTGGAATTGGAAACTTATCTTTAATGGTGTACATGTTGAGCACTCTATAATCTGGACACATGCGCCAAGTATCATCCTTCTTACGTACCATCACCACAGGTGAGGAGTAAGCACTTTGGCTATGCCTAATGATTCCCATTTCTAGCATCTCTTCAACATTTTTTCTATCTCGGGCTTTTGTATGTGTGGATACCGTAGTACCTGATGTTCTATGGGTTGGCTCCCTCGACTAATCAGAGTGGCATGATCATGATCCCTCTTAGAGGAAGTCCTTGTGCATATCTCCAAGAACAACCGGAGACGATCAATTATAGCTCACAACCGGGATGAGTAGGAGTATTGATTGAGAGACTTCTAATGAACATAGTTGGGCCACAAATCCATCCACTTTCTTAAGCAACTTTTGCATTCGATGAGAGCTTACCATTTGTGGAGATTTTCCTTCCAACCCCTTTAACTCTACTATCCTTCCTTCTGATTGAAATCTCATGAATAGTTCTTGGAAGTTCATCTCAATTGTTCCTAATGTAGTAAGCCATTGTACTCCCAAAACAATATCTGCTGCACCCATGGATATCGCATACATTGGGGTATCAAGTTGATAATCTCCCATGGATAATTTAATGTTATGACACTTCCCTGAACAACTAACTATACCACCATCTGCAATAAAAAATTGAAACTCTGGAGCTGGATATATGAAACAATTTAGACGAGTAGCTAACTTTTGTTGATGAAATTATGAGTACCACCGAAGTCGACATCAACACCGCTAATTCTCGCTTTTAGAACCCACCACCTTGAGAGTTTGTGGAGCACCGAACCCGAGTGCATGACAAGAAATGATTGGTTGAGAATCACAGATTCCTCATTTGACTTTCATCTTCTAGTATGGGTTCTCCTCTTCTTCCCCTCATTGGGACCTTCAATATAAACAATTTATTTTCACTACATTTATGTCCTCGACTGTATTTTCTATCACAATTGAAACACAAGCCTTTTGCTCTTTTCTCAATTTGTTGTGGAGTCAACTTAGTAGGTTGTGTTGAATATCCTTTCTCTCTTTGTCATTAGGCCTCGCTCTTAGGAACCAAATATTTCCCACCGCCAAGGCTAAGATAAAAGACTCATTTATGGAACTAGGGCTAAACATGCATACCTCATGTTGAACTGTGATCCTTGAGACCACCCAAGAATAAATCATCATTCAAGTTTTCCTCCTCAGAATTGAATCCACCCTTATGATAGATTTTGGGAATTGTTGAATATAACTTTAACTCGATCCTCGCTTTGTTGAAGTTTAGCTAGTCGGGTCGGGTTAGTTGTTCAGGACGCTTATTGCTATATTGTGCTTGGAGTTCCTCCGTAAAAATTGATCATGACGGTGAGCCCTTTTTACCTCGATGAGTGCAAAGCCAACTATACCAAATGAATTGATCTCGTTCTAAATATAAGGAAGCCATCGCGGACCTTTTGTCCATTTGGGATTTGGTGTACTTCAAAAAAAATATCCATTTGGTTTATCCATGTTAGAGGATCCTTACCATCAAACTTGCGCATATCCACCTTTGGAAATAAATTCCTAGATCCCATAGGAGTAATAAAGCTTGTGTTAGTAGTGGTGGACCTAGAATTCTCACCTTGGCCACTTGAGAACTCCTTTCTTGATTCAGCTATGTAGTTGCTTAACATGTTTCGCATGTCCGACATAT
Organism: Sequoia sempervirens; assembly: GCA_007258455.2. NCBI lineage: Eukaryota > Viridiplantae > Streptophyta > Pinopsida > Cupressales > Cupressaceae > Sequoia > Sequoia sempervirens. The sequence continues at coordinate 1,825,429 of VDFB02137365.1, read as the reverse complement.
CTCCTCTTAGGTCACACATATCCATCTTAATTGAGGAAATTTCTTCCTTGAACTTATTGTTAATTGAGGAAATTTCTTCCTTGACCTTATTGATTTCTTCATTATGAGTAATATCCTCGATTGTTTCACCATCCTTATCCGGAGTCTTCCCCGGAGAGACAACATTCTTTTTACCCCTTGTTGCAGGCCCCGTCATGATGGAAACCACTAATGTTGAAATAAATCACACAAATGAAACTTAAATTCTCTCAAATTTTTACTGTAATCTCCTTGATTATGTCTTCAAAAACCCAATAAAAATCAGACTCCAATTCAACAATATGTGTGAGATATATAGATTCCAAAAAAATAGTGTAGAAACCCTAATTCTGCACTAATTCGCTTAATTCTGCTCCAATTATTCTGAAATCCGGACTGTAGCTTCTTCAATATGTTCTTCAAAAATCCTTTAAAAATCAGAAAAAAATTCTCCAAAATCTGAAAGATATGCTCTTCTCAAAATCGCCTCCAAAATTGAGAAAAACCTTGCCTCTACGGTGCCAAGATCATGCTCTGATACCACTTGTTATGAAATAACTTGCTCAATAGAATAATATGATAAGAAATATGCTGCAAATACTTGATAATAACTGATAATAACAAGCCACTTCGAGGGGGAAAACCTCCAAATATCTCTAATGAGAACACACTTCACAACTTGATGATGAAATAAGACTCACAACCTCCTATATATACCTATTTATGCCAAGGATGTCACCTAGGCCGACTTAGACACACCTATATAAGACTTAGGCCGACCTAAACAACTAAATAACAATATACTAATGATAATATGACTTAATAGAGAGTTAAGATAGCCACAAGCCGACTATTCATAACCTGATGTACAATAATATTAAGGGCGTAGCAGAAAGAATGAATCTTTTGCTTCATTCCTTCAATGATGGTGATCCAAGGTCAATCGAATCAAGTGGACCATGCCAGAAGAACAACAAGTTTGCACCATCATAGCCAACCTTGAAAGCCACTTAGAATTACATCTCAAGTTTCAAGGCATCACCACATATGATCAACTGATCTCCAAGGCGCTCAACATCGAAGGAGCCCTTCTGACTCAACCCACGGAATCAACATCATATCACGAACAAAAAAACAACTGCCCATCTTCCAATTACAATGATAAACCTCGCACATGGGCAAGGAACAAGAACGTTACTAACGATGGTGTCATCGATGCCAAGGTGGTCATTAGTGGTCCATGCCAAAACACACCCACACCGCAAATCCAAACACAACACCAAAACACTCATCACACAACATACCAACCCAACAACAATCCAACCATGAATAACCTCAATGATCAAAGAGGATGACCCCAATGCAAAATTTATCCAAAAATAAAATAAACCATTTTGGGGGAACCACTTGAGGACATAATGAAAAAGTTGATCGACAAAAAACTCATCAAGCCTCCTACATTCGAGAACTACCAAGAACTTGATGTCAAACCTCCTCGGTATAACAAGAATAAACTTTGAAAATTTCACAAAATCAAAGGCCACACTACAAATAGTTGCATGAGACTCAAAAACATCATCCAAGATCTCATCGATAAGAAAATCATAAACATGGAACAACCTATGGGAAATCAGGATCTTAAAATATATACAAATCCAATGTTGAACCATGGCAACAAAGGGAATAAAAAAGATAAAGGGAAAGGAAATGTAAATCATGTCTATGAATCCATCGTTGCCTCACTAAATGAAGACTGCATGGTCATCACCACAAGGGCGCCCATGCTGAAGAATGTGGAGTCACCACAAGAGGTGGAAAAGTCACCATCGCAGGATCATCCCAACCAAATAGAGTCCCTACATCTAGATCCGTTCCTAATGGCTATAATGTCCTAGACCAACTCAAGAGAATGCCAACACGCATCTCCATCATGGAGTTGTTAAAAATATCATCAGCACATAAAAATATTCTCGAGGAAGCATTAGCCTCATCCACTATTCCCGCAGATCTTGATACAGAGCAATTCCAAGCTATGGTCGGAAATATCATTACACATAATCTCCTTACATTTTCTGACCAAGATTTCCCCACCCAACCATCTCACAACCATGTGCTTCACTTGGAAGCCATTGTGAACAAGAGAAAAATCAAAAGGGTCTTGGTGGATGGAGGTGCGAGTTTGAACATTTGTTCTCTCAGCCTCATCAAGCAGTGGAAAATATCAAAAGATTCCATTGACAAAGGAAAGGGCATCACGATAAGAACATATGATGACCAAGAAAGAGTGTCTCAGGGCATGATTAAACTCCCTATTTAGGTAGGGCCAACACTCATGGAAACCACTTGTCAGGTATTGGACCTCGAATTTCCATATAACATCCTCCTGGGGTGCCCATGGATCCATGCGATGAAAGCCGTAGCATCAACATTCCACCAATGTGTGAAATTTACACATAATGGACAAGAGATCACTATCCATGGAGATCCTGAACCATTTTCATATTGCAAAAATCTTGAGGTGAAGTATTACAAAATCCCCCAAGTGCCAAAGAATGATGAGGGCCCATCCACACCATGCATCGACCCCGTCACTCTCGCATCCACTTCTGTGATAGAGACACCCACCATCCCCACCATCTCTGATATCAAGCTCATCATCCAGGAGGATAGTTGTGGAAGCTACAAACTCCCTAACAATTCTTTCATGATAGGAGAGTTACCACAATCTCCTAGATCACGTGGACATCCACAAGAAAATCAAGCTTCCACATTACAAACCTATCCTCAAAACTATCCCAAATCTACAAGATGGGGAGACCTTGGCCATGAGGTTATTGAAGCAGATCCATCTCACATGTTGTATCAAGATGAAAGACTGGCAACTAATTTACCAATGGATGAAACAAGCAAGGGCTTACGAATGATGCTTGCAATGGGCTACGATAGAAATCAAAGACTGGGACAAAATGACAATGGGCTCATAATACCTATCATGCCAGAGATGTGACCCATAACAAATCTTGGTCTTAGATGTACCCCTCCTAGTATATCCATACGTGGCCGAAGTACTCTGGTTAGAACAGTTAATATTTCTCCTCAACCAATACTAGTACAAGTACACTCACCTATAGTCACAAGTAGAGACACACATAATTTTATAATTGAGCCCTATATTAGTAGCAATGACAAAAATACCATGACCAATCTACCTATGTTATTTGAGGACACCACCCTGTGTATGATTAGCACCCTCTCCTTTGAAATAGACCATCCAAATCATGAGATCTATTTAGTGTACCCCCAACTAATCGACTATGACCAACGAGGACCACCAGTTCTGAATACATTTGAAAATGATGAGGCGCTCTCAGAATTCATGGGATTGAGGGATAACATTCTAGATGGAGATCACAAGGCAAGGTTTATAATGGAGTTGGACACACATGCCTATTACGGGGAAATGATTGAATCCTTCAGTCGCAAAAGTGAGAAACTAAGAATCATATCCAAGTCCTTGAGTGAAAACCACACTATGGCACTCTCTGACAAGAAAATAGTAAAAAGAAAGGACGTATCCAATGGTGAAAACATCTCTAAGGTGCCTGAGGATGAAGGATTCAATCTTCCTCTAAGATCTATCCATCAGGAAAAGTCAACAGTCTTGGCCAAAAAATGCAATCCTGTCAACCTAGGAATAGAGGAGACCCCACATATCACATTCTATGTGGAATCACTATTATCAAAAGAGAAAAAACTCCTAGCAACATTTCTAAAGGAAAGACAAATAAAATTTGCATGGAGTTATGTTGACATGCCAGGCCTTGATCCAGAGACTGTGGTTCATCACTTAGTAGTGTATCCAGAAGCAAAACCGATCAAACAAAAGCTTCAGAAAATGCATCCTCAAATTGCCCTATTGGTCAAAATGGAGCTCAAAAAGTTGTTAGATGTAGGATTTATCCGGCCAATCGATTACCCAGATTTGGTATCAAATTTGGTACCTATTTCAAAAGCTAACAGAGCCATCAGAATCTGTATGGACTTCAGAGATTTGAACAAGGCATGTACCAAGGATGATTTCCCACTTCCCAACATCGACATGATAGTAGACATGATAGCAGGGCATGAGATGCTATCACTAATGGACGGATTTTCAGGATAGAACCAGATCATGATAGCAAAAGAAGATCAACACAAGATGGCTTTCACTTGTCCATGGGGGACCTACTACTAGAACATGATGCCATTCAGCCTAAAGAACAAAGGAGCAACCTATCAAAGGGCCTTGACAATAATATTCCACAACATGATCCACAAAACAGTCAAAGACTATGTCGACGACATTCTAGCTAAGTCAAGAAAGAGACAAGATCATATATAGCAACCATAAGTGCTATCTTTGATAGACTAGAGGAATACAAAGTTAGACTAAATCCCAAGAAGTGTGTCTTCGGCGTACAATCAGGTAAACTGGTAGGATACGTAGTCCCATGAAGGGTATCGAGCTGGATCTAGAAAAAGTGAAATCAATCCTTGAGATGGAAGCACCAAAGACATTAAAACAATTGAGAGGCCTCCAAGGCCGACTTCAATCTATTTGGTGATTTATAGCACAACTGGCAGACAAGCAGAATCTGTACTCTCACCTACTCCACAAGGGAGTATCATACAAATGGGATACAAAATGTGAAGAAGCATTCAACAAAATCAAGGAATACCTACTAACACCACCAGTGTTAATGCCACCTATCCCGAGAAAGCCATTGATCTTATATGTGTCAGCAATAGTAGCAACCCTTGGAGCTCTTCTTGCTCAGCATGATGAAAACAGAATGGAGAGGGCTATCTACTATATCAGTAGGACAATGGTCGGTCATGAACAAAACTACTCATTCATCAAGAAAGCTTGCCTCACAGTAGTATTTGCATCCCAAAAATTTAGACATTACATGTTGGCACACAAGATAAAGCTCATCGCAAAAATTGATCCCCTCTAGTACCTCTTATCAAAGGCAATGCTCATGAGCAGAATGGAAAAATGGGTGATGATACTGTCAAAGTATGACATCAATATGTAGAGAGGAAAGCAATCAAGGGCCAGGTTATTGCAGATCAACTAGCAGAGGCACCCATTTATTTTGAGAATCCTCTTGTCTTAGAATTCCTAGATGAATCCATTTTTAACCTCAATGTAACTGACCATTGCAAACTATACTTTGATGATTCATACACACAACATGGATCAGGAGCTGGTGTCTTCTTCATCACCCCACAAGGGGATTGCATACCAAAGTTATACAAATAGGAATTTCCTTACACTAACAATATAGCAGAATATGAGGCTTTAACCATAGGTCTCAGGATAGTAGTACAATGGAACATCATAGCTCTCAAGGTGTATGGAGACTCTTAGTTGATCATAAATCAAGTCAAAAATGAATATCAGACAAAGGATGATAAGCTCACTCCATACAAGAAATTGGTGGAGACTCTAAAGGAATCCTTCATTGACATAACATTTGAGCAGATTCCAAGAACCAACAACAGAGCAGCAGACACCATGGCTACAATTGGGTCCCTATTAGACATCCCTCACAACGTATTGAAATATGAATTTATGATCAAGCAACTTCTTGTTCCCACATTCGAGGTACCAGAATCAAAATATGTGTGTGAAACTATTGGTCCTAGAGATCCTTGGTATCATGACATCTATACATATCTTCAAATAGGAGTCATACCCACTGACCTACCATCAAGCCTAAAATGAACCTTTATTAAAAAGGAATCCAGATTTGTGATCCTAGGTGATACCCTCTACTGTAGAAGTGTAGAAGGTACCTTACTGCACTTTCTAAATGCTGAGGAGGCATTAACTGCTCTAACCGAAGTTCATAACGGTATCTATGGCTCACACTCAAGTGGAATGACCATCACCAATAAATTGCTGAGGATGGGGTATTACTGGCCCACAATGGAAAGAGAAGCGCATGATTATGCTAAAAGGTGTTTACAATGTCAGCAGCATGGGGACCTCATCCATGCTCCAGCTCAAGAGCTTCACCCGATCGTCACACCATGGCCCTTTTCATAGTGGGGACTCGATCTCATTGGGAAAATCACACCCACCTCATCTAATGGCCATAAATTTATTATAACTACAACTGAGTACTTCACAAAGTGGGTGGAAGCCATACCCATGACGTATATCACTGGGAAGAAAATCTCAAAATTCATCCTGAACTATCTCATCAATCGTTACGGTGTCCCACAAGCCATTATCTCAGATAATGGGACACCATTCAAGAACTAGGAGGTTCGTGACTTGTGTGAGAAATTCAAAATCCACCATCGCTTCTCCACCCCATACTATCCCCAAGGCAATGGCCAAGCAGAAGCCACAAACAAAACCATCCTCAAAATCCTTAAGAAAACAATCAATGACATAGGTCATGACTGGAACTTGCAGCTTAATCCCGCCCTCTGGGCTTATCAAACTGGCATCTGTACACCCACTGGTGCCACCCCATTTTCCTTGGTCTATGGATCATAAACCATACTCCCCATCGAGATTGAGCTCCTGTCCCTCAGAATATCATTGCAAAACCTCATCACTCATGAGGACTACTGGGTGTCAAGATTAAACGAGGAGGAGCTACTGGATGAAAGACGCATAGATGCTTTAAATCATTTGCAAGTCTATCAAAATAGACTCAAATGGAGCTACAACAAGAAAATCAGAAGCAGGACTTTCCAAGTCAGAGAACTGGTCTTAAAAGAAAATTAGAAAAATGTTCCAAACCCAAGCAACAAAGGAAAGTTTGAACCTAATTGGTTAGGACCTTTCATCATCATAGTAAGTTATAAATCAGGGGCATATCATCTATCAACACCTGAAGGGGAAGCTCTGCAAAAGCCAATGAATAGCTCCCATCTCAAAAAAAATTATGCCTAAATCTTTCAAGGTATAGAACCAAAAAATCCAAAAAAATAGAAAAAATTCTTGAAAAAATGGTTACTTATACAAAAACCTAGCAAACAGGCATCTTGGTGACAACAAAAAAATAAAAAAAGCAAAAAATCCAAAAAAAATCAAAAAAAGGATCAAAAAAAAAATCATCCTCTAGTGAAAACCACTTCGGTGGCACTTTGGACAAGTACCTTGGTGAAAACCTGGAAAATAGGTGCCTTGTGTAAATAATCACTTTCCATCCACCAGGATCTTTGCGGCTTGTTTGGCATCATCCCTCCATTTCACTTCCACTATCCATCACATCCAGGTCTCCATCCATCCCTCATCCACTCGCATCTGCACCATAGCTTGGTCCTTTTTTCGTATCATGACCCCTCCTAGTACTACTCAGCCCATCCTCAAGGTCAATTTGTCCTACCTTTATTGGAGTAGTCTATTGTATCATGCTGGGGGCACATTCTCATCGGATCAGATTCGTGTATATTCTTAAAATCATCAAAACATCAAAAAATCCAAAAACATCAAAACATATCAAAATCCAAAAATAGGTCAAAAAGTCAAAAATAGGGTCATCTTGTCGAACTACGTCATCTCTGAGCTTGAACGTAGGAAAGGCTGATCTTTCATCATCCCCTGAGACATTTAGGTCAGTCCTATAGGATTCCGTAATAATAAACTGGCATCTCATCATGTATAGCATCATATGTAAATTGGTCAAATCGTCAGTCGAACTACGTGGTATCTGTGTATATAACGTAGGCAAGGCTAATCTATTGATCATCCCTCGAGACCCCTAGGATAGGTCTTTAGGTTAGTCTCTTGGTCAAAATCTCAGAAAATCCCAAAAACATTGGAAAATCAAAAAATCAAAACATTTGCAAAATCTCAAAAAATACCAAAAACAGCCTCAAAACAGTCCAAAACATCAAAAACATCCAAATACTTCAAAAAAATCCATCTGTCTCATCTCACTTGCACCCACAATAAACACCATCAATAATAAACTGATCGTCATCCCCAACCTTTGGTGAAACAGTCAAAAAAAAGTCTAGCCGGTTTAAAAGTGAAAAACTCAAAAATGTCAAGTCTAAAGCCTAAGTCAGTGCGTAAGCAAGCTAGTTATCTCTTCATATTGGTAACTCATCATCTAAATTGGCCCCATATCAATCATCCCTTAGAACACTTTGGATAAACGAAATGATGTGCCGCCATCCACTAACATGTCCTAGGATGAATCCTTCCTACAATGAGAATTATCTTTTGGCAATAAGTTTTGGTTATCATCCTTAGAAAACACATCCGCTTTCCGTTAGCGGTATTGAAGAGCATCTGTTTCTTTGTTTACTTTCTCTTTATCTTTTGACTTATCTTATTTTGCGCTCATTCCAAGGACGTCTCGATGATATCCCAAAATAGAGGATTTAGAGAAATAGGAATGGGGCAATGATCATTATCTTTTTATCTACTGTGCTTGTTGGACATTCTTGTAATATAACCTTGGTGAATACTTGCTTTGTTAGGTATGTATGGAAGAGGTTGAGGACAAATTGTTGACTATTGCATGGATAGGTTTACCTTTTTATGTTTTGGTCTGAGATGTCTAAAACCTCTAAAGCACATCCTAGCAAGGTTTTCATATGTCAGGTGTGAACAAGAATACTCCTATCTGTTTGTCAGGTCAAATTCCATCACACTAGGTACCACACCATCATGGTTCCCTATACCTTGATGCATCGTACCACGTGTGTTATCAAATATAAGAAAATTTGGCCCTTTGAAAATCCCAATTCCTCAGCAAAAAATCATCATCATCATCATCATCATCTACATCATCTTGTGTCTTGTTGAAGTGATTTCTTTGTTTCTTACTAACTGTACTAACAAGGTACTATGAAAGTTGATCATCATCACCATCATCATCATCAATCCTGCATCCACAAATCATTAGCACATTTTCATAAACATATCACATACAAATCATAAGCATATCATATAAGAAACATACACATTGCATTTTTATCATCATATAAATAGGTTATCATAAACATTTTTCATAAATAGGTGCATCCATGTCATTGCATTTCACCCATTACATTGCATCTCAAGGACATTATATCAATAATTGCATAAACATTGCATTTTCATTTCATAACCATTTCATATTACCATCTAAATCATCACATAGCATGAACAAAAGCATTCCATAATCATTTTGCATAATCATAATCAATAGATATATAAGCATTTAATTCATTAAGCATACATACTTGCATAACATAAATGACATCATATCATCACATTACATTCACACTACGCATCAGCATATCACTTTGCATTAACATATCATTGCATTACATACATCATCATTTATTACGTTTAGAATAATAAGATTTTTTATTCTAAGCATCTTATAAAACCATTTCATTTGCATCATATCATGACCATCACATTCATATTACATCCACCCATAAATCATCACATATATAAGAATATTCCACACATTATTGCATATACCATAGATCATATCATTTTACATAATAAAACCCATATCACATAGTACATTGGCATAAAATAAACCATCATATAGTTAACATCATGGCACATCATATAATAGGTTAGCATAAATAGATCATCACATTTTCATATCATAATCATAACACATACATCATTAGAAATAAATGTATCCATAGGACATCACTGCAAAGCATATAGAGATACACCATCCATGCATAAATAAAAAGTACGCAATACATCACATCAAAATCGGCTCATATATATCATCAATCATGTCATTGTCATAGTACAAAGAATAAATCAGATCACTATACACATATATGTCGATCAGTACAAAATGCCCATCGGGCTATCAAAAATGAGCCCATAAGGCACAAAAAATGTATCATCTAGATCAAGCCCGATCTCTATGAATGCTGCCCTCACCCTATCACTGTGACCCTTTGGTGGTCTCTAGCTGGCCCGCTCTGAGTACTCTAGGACCCAATCTACTCTAGGTATGGTGTCATGGTAAGCCCGACGATAGTACTCTATCTCTCAGATAGCATCCCTGTAAGATCGTACTGACATTGTACCCTGGGAGGAGGAAGTTGTCATGCTCTTGATCTGCTATCTGTGGCCTAGCTCTATAGCTCCCTGTAGCTCTGTAGCCTGCCTATGCTATATAGTTTGATCCCTCTCTGCTCTGAGTTTCTCTCTCTCAGCCCTCACCTGATCTCTCTCCACGGTCACAACCTGAACCTATGCCTATAGATGTGTAATCAGTGCATCCTGACCGTCTACCTATCCCTGTGGTTGTACCCGTGGTTGCATGTAAACCTAATCCTCACCCTCGGCTCATGGTGGTGGGACTGGCAGATCCTACTACTGGTCTTGCATGTGGACATCTCCATGACTTGGTGGGACTGGGGGCACCAATGGTGGATCTTGTCAAATCTCGATCCTCGGTCCTCTACCTCTGACCCTGCACACCTCTGGATCCTCACTTGGAATGGTCAATCAAAGGGGAGGTCTAAACTAGTCTCTGTAGGCCTGAGTGGTCCCTGGATCTGCCAAGCCCTGATCATAAGCCCACGGTTAGGCTACCAACTGCCGAAACCTGTCAACTGCCTTGGAGGTAGGAATAACGTGACCCCATGACACCTGCATCATGCTGCATGCAAAGACAGCTACATAGCCATCATCAGGCTGATCCTATGGCTCTCTGAACTGATGTTGTATGCACCTGGGCAGGTATCTCTCAATCATTATGTGCTCTCGCCCCTACATATATTGATCCTGGCAGCAATAGAAGAGCTGAGTAACATCATCGGCCCATTTGGGCTGACCAAGATATGGACGCCAAGTAAAGACAAACATCTCGTCTAGGACTCACCTCCAGTAGGGGATCCTGTGCTCTCCAGTGTGTGTGAAGGACACACTACCTCTATATCCTACCACGAGGGCATCCTCTGCCCCCATCAAAACTGGAACAACCCATGGATGTAGCACAAAAATGTGCTCCCATGCCCAGACATGAAGAAGTGTCACCCTAGCCCCCAACGCTCTGTCATCCACGTATACATACTCATGTAGATCCCTGTAGAGTGAGGCAAGAAGGATAGGCCCCCATGCAAAATGAACTGGCCTGTCCCAGACCATCCGTTCCCAACAAAACCCCCAGCTGGGATTGAAGTATCACCCTCATCTATCTGGGGCAACCAAACCTAAAATGATTGCTACAACCGCCCAACGGAAGGGAGGTGCAATGACCCTATATCTCTCCAACTCAATCTATCCCTTGCAATAGATAATATCTCGTGTGGCGAGGATCTAATACAACACTCACATCCCTCCTCCATATCATAGATCACCCATTGGCCATGAATGGGAAATCGTAAAATGCCGCAAACATCCTCCAAAGTGACGATTGCCTCACCAGTGGGGATATGAAACAACGATGTCTCGCTATCCCACCGCTCGACCAACACTGACAACATCCCTAGGAGGGTGTGCACGGGCACCACATAAGCAATGTGCCATAATCTTGTAGCTCCCAGCCGATCCTAGTCCCTATCACTCAGATCCTGTAAAACACTCACCAAGTCTCATGACTGGTGCTCCTTGGGCTCGTCCTGCATCAAGGAAAGTCAACGTGTTAAGAATTTTGAAAAAATCTTGGTCTGACGCTCCAAACTTGTTCCCAGTGGCACAGTTTGTGAAGATGTCACAGTTTGAGTTTGCTCAAACTCCACCACATGAGCCCAAAATGAGCCAAATGGCCTCACCGCTGGGCACTTTATCCCCGAGCGTCACAGTTTGCATGAAAAGGGCGCCGCCATGGTGCACTTTGTCCAAACTGGCCTGTCGAGCCCGAGCCCAGTGGTGGAGTTTTTAAACTCCTAACTACACCGCTGTGGTGCAAAAAGGCCTGGCGCAGCGCACTTTAAATGCCAAGCGGCGCTATATAGCGCTGCTGGAGGCGAGCTCACCTTTTAAAGGGATAATTAATGCATTAAATGAAAAAAATTAAGCTTGGGTAGGGGTCACATATTGGTGCCCCAATGCCAGGTGGCTGCTGGTATGTCTAGACTCGATCACTGATGTGTAGGGGAAGCTATCGTTGCGCCATATTGTTGGAGGGTTAGAGCTCAAATCTCAGGTTTGCTAGCAGAGGTGTGTGAAAATGACTTCAAAGTGACCCCTTGGGCCCCTTTTAAGCCTAAAAATTAGGGTTTTTAAACCCTAAATGGCTGTCCTGCTAGGGTTTTGGACCCTCGAACCTCTTTTGGTCCAATTGAGGCTTTTTTTTCATCGTTTTATTGTGTTTAGACATGTTTTTAGCCTCCCAGAGCCCTTTCAGACTTGTCTGGTACTTTATCACCTTTTTTCGCAAGATCACCCAAAAAATCAAAAATTTTCGTCTGATCTCTCGAGGGGGAATTATAATGACATGTTTTCTCTCATGCACCAGTGGGGCAAGTTTTTAAAATATCAAAAAAAATTGGCTTTGATCAAGATCATTTATTCTTTGAACCAATGCAGCCAGTGCATTGCTTCAAAGAGGGGCAAAATGTAGACACGTAAAATATACCGATTACATCATGCATCTAATCTTGACTTACTAACAACGTTTCTCCCTGAATCATCCCTCATTCTAACCATTTAATCAAATTCTCCTATCTGATTAAATTCATCAATATTCATCTCTTAATTAAGTAAATCATTTTATCTAATCAAGTCAATCTCTTTTGTTAATTAAATCAATCCATCTGATCTAATTATCCCTATTTAATTAAATAATCAATTTATTTGATTAAATCTCTAAAGTCTATCCATTAAATTAAATAAATTAAAACCTTATTTGATTTAATCTAACACCATCTCTTTTAATTAAATAAATCAAAATCCTTATTTAATTAATCTCTTGTCATATTCCTCTCTTTTTTTATTTAAATAAATCCATAAATCTAAGTCAAATAAGTCACATCATCAAATCTCTTGTTAAATTAATTAACCCTTGATTAATTTAACATCATCTCATGTCACATCCTCTAGATAAAGCAAGTTGCAGATGAAAATATATTTAATTCATTTATTAAATCTTTATTTTCCTCACAAGGCATCTTTTGGAATATTCTCTCAAATTTGAATTCAAAAATTCCAAGTCAACATGTACATCCAACAAGGCATTTAAAATCTCTTACATGTCCTTTGCCTTGAGCCAAGTGGCATTTATTGCATTTTCCCTTCCCTCTTGCATGTCATTTCAACAAATTTTAATTTCAAATATTGGCATTTATTGGCACAAACCCCAAATCTTGCACATCCATCATCCATTCATAGTTTGACAAGTGGCATCATATCATTGGATGAATGTTAGTCCCACATTGCTCAAATTTGGACATTCATCCATCTTGAATTTCTATATATAAAGAGCCCATATCCTCATTTCATCATCCACAATCCAAGCAAAGTTACCATGCTCAAATATCTCTTGAATTCCATCCATTATCCTTGAGTCATAGCTAGGTTTTTTGCGGATTTGGTTTGGAGTCTTCATTCTTCACCAACAAAGTGGATCAACACCATCTTCAACATATCAATATTTCATCATAGGGATTTTGAAAGGGCCAATTTTCACATCAAATTGGCACCAATTCCCCCATGGGATCATGTGTTTGCTTTTTTAATCAGGACTTTATCTTTTTTTTTGTCATTTGCATTGTGTTCTTCAATATTTTCTTTCTAATTTGAATTTGTAAATGGATTTCGTGGGGAATCCTTGTTTTAGCTTGCAATTCCTTGTTTAACTTGT
>VDFB02137365.1:1741812-1811527 GCA_007258455.2 Sequoia sempervirens | reverse complement strand
TGAGTACAAGTATTAAACTATATATTTCTGATTATCATGCTTTCTATTTTTCCCAGCTAAATAAAATTGAGTGGAAGGGTACCTTGGTGAATGATGAAAGAGTGTATTGTTTAGTGACTCTAATTAGGTTTCTTATGCACGGATCAATCATTTTTGTTGATAAATAAGATGTTTGAAGCTTGAGGATGATAAGAAGAAGTATTGAAATGATTTGGCTTGTTGTTTCCTTGTGGTTTACAAATGAAACAATGTGATTTTTGATGAAAAGAGAAAGAAATTTTAGTTGCTTATTCAATTTGATCTTCTCCTGATTCAATTGGGTCAGATGTTGGTGCAGGAGCACCTAGGTCATCAAATACTTTTCAATTTTGCAATTTAGGGATAAGTGTTCAAATTTGTATTGAGTCAATCACAAAATGTCATGGAAAAATGATGTAAAGTTCATGTTCAAGGTGATATGAGGTCTTATTTGAATTTATTTAAGGTTATGGGTAAGTTCTAGGTGGTCAAAGTGGGGAAATGCAAACAATGCAATAATGTAATATTGTTAAAAGTTGTTAAATTGACAAAAACAAGGAAATCAGGCATATTAAGGGTTAAAAGGGATAGTTTCAATTGAAGGAAAGAAATTTATGGAAAAGGAAATATCCTTAGAAGGCATGTAAAGGTGAGAAAAAGAAGAAGTTTGTGTTCTTGTAATTATATTTTGAAATAAAAATTCCTTGTTTCTGAGTTTGCAGCATTACTCCGTTGTTTTGTTTTCTTGTGTTGGTAATTTAGGAACACTCAAAGTTAAATCATAGTTTGAATACATGTAAAGAGGAGTTAGTTTCCAATTTCAAGAGTTGGAAGGCTAGTTTTAGGAAACAAAAGAATAAAAGGTAGTTTTTAGTGCCTGACAGAGTCCTTTTACAAGCAAGTTTGAGAGTCCATTAGGGTTTTTCTTCACTACTCCACCAATTTAGGTCAAGTAAATTGGTGTAGGCTAATGTTAGGATGTTTTGCATGTTTTGATGATTGTAAGTGTAGGGAAAAGAAAGAATACCATGGTGGAGTTGCTACTACACTGGAAAATAGAGGATTTTCCTACACAAAGTGATGCCACAATCATTGGTCATGAATAAATAAAATCTTGCAGAGGCTTGGAAATGATGTAGAAGGTCTTGGAAGACATAAAAAATCATGTTCAAGATGGTGGCCAGAGAAATAGAGGTTTGCAAGACTATTTTTCACAAAACCCTCCTTGATTTGTGCTTTTACACCCTATAAACGAGGGTTTATTGGATCAGAACATTTTCATGGTTTTTAATCCCTATAAATGGTGAAATATTGAGTTATAAGACATGCTTGAAGACTTTTTTGAGGTTTTGAGTGATTTTGAATGGTTTTGAAGGGGCCTCCTTTGTAAAATAGGCCTAAGCTACTAGCCTTTCTTCAAAGGACAGTCTAAAATCTAATTATTTTATTTATGTCAAACATCTAAGAACTTTGATATGTTGTGATGTGCTGGAAAGTGTTTCTAAATGTGCATTGAGTTTTTTAATAAGCTTTGAGATAGGAATGTAAGTACCCGATTCAATGGTTGATAGACCTACTAGAGGAATATGATATTGTCTAATCAAAATAAAGATCCTTGTTTAAACAATGGAAAGGATGATATTGAATGCTTGGTTACTATCAAAATAATGATATGATTGATGCTCCTAAATTTGGTTAAGGTGTATAAGATAGGTTTGGTGACTTTGATGGTTGGATGGGTGAGTATTATGAAGCCTTTTGAGCTAATTGGTGATTAACCACAAGATGATAATCAAGATTCTATTGTAGCAGGAGTTTGTAACCTATAAATAGAATATTGCAATCAAAATATGGTGACTATAGTGCTTGATAATGGAATGATAACAGTGAGGTATGGTTTAGTTGATTTCTTTCCTTGGTGAATAAATGAAAGGATGAATTGTTCAAGTGTCAATAATCAACTTTATGTTGTTTTTTATGGTGGCTGAGAATGATGTGAATCTAATTGATTAAGTCAAATTTTTCTAATATGCTTTTTGCTTTGAATGAGTTAATTGGAATACTAATTAGTGGAATGATGAATGATGGCCTATGGAATGGCTAAGAGAATTTGAGTGGATTTTGGTTGAATGAAAAGTAAATTTTTGATGGAATTATATTTGATCTTCTCCTGATTCTATTTGGGATTGAAATCCCTTGAAGAAATGACTTTGATGGTGTTTGTTGGATGCTCTGCATTAGATGTACCCTGATGATTGAGTGTTTTGATATGATGCTCTACATCACGAACTACCTTATCTATGCTATTTCTTACTATTATGGTTTCATATAGATTTTTTCCAAGCATCCATAGTTTGTCATGTTGGTGAACCTTTGCAAGCACATGCCTCCATGTGAAGTAATTGAATTGTGTTGCTTATGTTGAATTTCTCAACAACTATAGTATACAGTTGAAATTTTGTCATCTATCAACATCTAGTTATTAGTTATGGAATTTGAAGTAATGCTTTGAGTTTGAATGATCCATAATGCAACATAACCAACAATATGAATATAAACTACAAAAATATATTAAGTAGAATTCATTAGTTAAGTTCTCTTTATTCTATTACCTTTGTGTACATTTGAGTAAATCCACTGGAACTAGGAGGTGTTTGCTTGAAACCTCCAATATTAGCCTATTCAACATCCAAAATCACATATTAAAATACCATTCATAAAACAATGCTATTAACATGTAATAAATTTATAATCGTTTACTAGTTGCATACCCCACTGATAGGTGTACTGCAGAAATAAGTAGGTGGAGGACTGATGTAACCAGTCTCAACACTATGACCCTACAATTTTATTAAAATAATAAAACTAAATTAGTTAATCTTGCATTTCAGAATCAAAATTTAATAAATTAAATTCAATGAACATGCTGACTTTTACCTGACTATCAATGCCATATGGATGATGCAAAATGTCAGCTATCCTCTCCATTCCCATCGAAGCATACAAATCTTGTGTAGCAGCATATAGATCATGTGTAGTAGCCTCCTGAGTGCCGGTGGGGTCATATGAACAAGTCACCCTGCAAGATTGACACACATGGGTTCGAAGGCCACCACCCAAAGACTCCCCTAGGTGGCGTTGTACAATAGGGCTAGTATGATGGATGACACTCTAGTTCAAAGTGTTGATCACCTGTAATGTCTCTATTTCAGCACTCTCCTTTGCAATGATAGGCATAACAATGTGCTCATGAGGAAGCCTAGCGAGAGGTCATCTCCCTTGCCGCGCCAGATCTGGCTATGCACTAGGCCTATCTTGAGCTAACCCCCACCTCTTTCCTAGAACCCCCTCATATCAAAATAATTTGGGATTTGGTTCAATATGAACTAACTGTATAGTTGCCTAAGAAAATATTGGGGGACTTCACAATTGTTGCATGGTGGGTAATCAAAGACCAAGTACCACCTATCATAAAAATGGTTCTAATCTCTTTGTGGTGGCATCAATGAATAGGAAACCTCTTTGCATTGAGGCCAAGATTTTGATTTGTTCTAGGGTCAGTGAATAAAGAGCACAAATCACCTTTAGTAATTTTTAAATCTTTTACTTGTTTATATTATAGTTTATCTGCATAATATTCCTTAGTTGTCTGCCTCCTATCTTTCCATCCCATTATTTGTTTGGTTATTGAATCTACATTTTTTAACATCTCTTTCATTGAATTTGCTAGGGTCATTATTTTTGTGGTTGAAGCATTTGGATCACTCCACCTACTGATAAGATCCTCAATTTGTTTTTTGTTCTCAATTTCACTCCTCAAATTTTGTTGAGTGCCAGGAGGGTGTTGAGTGATTGGTGGGGGAGGTTGATTTTGTTGAGGATTTTGTTTTTGAGGATTTTGAGGATTTGCAAGATCATTTTCACCTCCTATAAATTAAAAATAAATAAATCAAATCTAACCTAAAACAAGCAAAATCAACTTGAAACTAAGAAATTTAAAGCAAATAAGCAAACAATACTTACCTCCTGCACCTCTTCGTCGTCATGGTGCCACCTTTGCAAAGTAAAAGAAACTATTCTTGATGAATTTTGTAGAATGCCTCCTCCTAGAACACGAGCGCAAAAATGAGGGTTTTTGGTTGCAAGCAGAGTAGAAAAACAAACAAAAAATGAATCACTTTCACTTTTTTTTGCTGTTAAAATGACATAACACGAGTGCGTTATAACGTGCTCACGTTATGTCATTTTCAAATGTTTTTTGGAGTTGGCCACAAAAGTGTAACCCAACTTCATGCACCTACCCTATGGTAGAGTAGTAGCTTAAGAAAAGTGGATTATGTCATTGGACTTCTCTATTTTTCTAAAAGTTGTTGTTTTGTCGTGCTATGTTGTATTAGGAGGAAGATTTCATGTGATTTTTGAGATATTGTTCTATTACTCATAAGAAATATTTATGTTTGATCAGACCTTAATGAACACTTCCTGTGGAAAGATTTGAAAGTATGCACTATGCTTGAAGTTATCCTTTTTTGTTCATTCTCTTTCCAACAATGAAGGGTTGTGGCATTTTGTGTCTAACTATTTCACTCATAGGAATGATTTGGGTATGAAATGTTGTAAAAGCTTTGGCACATCACCTTTTATGTTTTATTTTTACAGTTCCTTCTCCCCTTATCTCCAAACCCCAAAGGAGAGTTAGATTTCTATAAAAATCCTAGACGTATTCAATGAGATGCAATTTGTCCCCACTTGCTAAATTTTCCATAAGACTATGGAGAGGCGCAAGCTTTGATGATCAACAGGTCCTATTAGAAAGTTGGAAATAAAATCTGAATATTAGTTTTAGTAGTTTGAAAAAAATGATGACAACTTTGAAAAACTTTGCAAAATTGCTCATTTGATCAATCCTCAATCCTTCTTCACTTGTAAATTTGAACATACATGTATAGAAGAATTTTTTTATTTTTTTGGTGAATGGGGGTTTGCCTGAGTCAAACCCTATGTTGTTAATCAAATCTTGATATTGAAATGATGATAAATGGAAGGAATTGATGAATGAGGAATGCTATTTCACAACTCACCAAACCCTTAATGGTTTCCCTTGGAGGATTGAAGTCTAACACATCAGTATAAGGATTGTAGATTGCATGAATTGACTTGATTGATTGTTTGATTTGATGCTTTAATTCATGAAACCTACATCACAATGTTAGCTCCAAAAAATTGCATGAACACACATGAAATTTGACATGATGATATGATCTTGATTACTATTATATATGATTGATAAATATTCTCTTCAATTCTCTTGAAAATAATATTTTCTATAGGATTAATTTCATAAAGTGCATTATATTTGAATTGATAAAAAGACCTTGTATTTTTAGGTGTATATCTAATTTCTTGAAAATTGGATTCCACAATCTAACATTTGAAACTCAAAATTGAATTATTAAAATGTTGCCAAAAACATTAAAAATTGGGTCCTATAACTTAAAGGGGATTCATTCTCCCTTGGATGAATGGGTCCTAGGAACTAAATCTAGGACACTCAATTTCCAAGGTGTTTTAAATTAATGTTCAAAATTGTTTTATACAGGTTTCCCTTTCAAAAAATGGGAATAAAAAGGCTTTGGAATGCATAATTTCATCAATTAGAAGCTTAATTATGTCCAATTAATTAAGGGGATGCAAAAATAGTGTGAAATTGTAAAGGTGAACAATTTTCTACACTACAAGTGGTAACTAGAAAGGGTATTGATATTGGAATAAAAAATGTGGTAACCACAAAAAACAAAGCTCTGAAGGGGAAGAAGTATTATGCTCTACTAAAGAGAAACATGACCAGATATTAAGTCAAATAAAAAGAATCATTGAGCAAGAGTATGAAAAGGAAAAAGAGTGGAAAATATACTTTCCAAAACAAGAAGTAAAATCACTCAAACAAATAGAAAAATTGATAGGACAACATGACCTTCTCATGAAGTTGAAACAATTTGGTAAGTACTGGAACAAGAAGAACATACCACAAGTTAGAAAAATGAGAAAACATTGGAAGACAATAACTATAATGATTGATCTATGCATACACCATAAAAAGATTCCTAAGGTGATGGTTGATTTGTGATTAGATGCAAACCAAATTTTAAAGAGAATCTAGGAGTATCTAGGAATAATAGTAGTAGAGCCAACTCGCTATAGTATTAGTTTAGAAGATGGTATTAAAATGAAGACCCTAGATACCTAGAGGAATGTAAAAGTTGGTGTAAAAGGGGTAAAATAATTTGTGGACTTTGAAGTGATCACAATGAAAGAAGCCTTTGATTCATTTATTAGGGTTGAGGTGATTTGTAGACTCTTGAAGAATAATAAATGCTAGGAAGGAAGACATTTGCAAATGACAAGAGAATTTTCCACTTTCTCCTAGGTAAAAATCCAAAAGAATCCTACATAGAAGAAGTCAATACAAAGGAGCATGAGGATAATGATAGGGCCATAAATACCATAACTACAATACCAACAACTAAAACCTTGGAAGAGCCTAATTTAGAAGGGTAAATTGAGGTAAATGACATTAAAGGGATTACTGACAGTAAAGTTGAAATAGAGTCATGGATGTAGAATGAATAGGAGGCATATTTTCATAGAATTTTTGATTCGTGAATAATATTTATGATAAGAAAGACACTGAAAAAAGGATGCAATGTAGCACATGAGATGTATGGTATCACAACAAGTGATGAGGAGGATAATAAGGAAGTTTCTCATAAGGTCTATCATATTACAAAGGGAAATTATCATATTGTGCTACCTAAATACTTCAGAGTAGGAAATTTTTTACCTTTTATATCCCAAATTGAGAGAATATTCCCTAATGAAACAAATAGGTTAGATATTTTACTATATACTCTTACATTCATTGTTGTGTGCTTGTACAACATGCACAAACAAACTATCAAAAAATTGGGAAGCCTTTAAGACCCTAATCAAAGAAATATTTCTACCATGGGTTGGAGAATACAAAGATATACCCACCTATGAAGGATATTTCTTGTTGCAACATGACTTAGATGAGAGATGGGAAAAAACTAGCTCATGCAAAGAAATGACTACAAATTTCCTCCATAATTTTAAATACCTTTGATAGTGAAAACCCTCAAATTCATACTACACTACATCAAATGAAGGAAATCATCTTTAGTCTAGTAGAAGATAAGGAAATACTGGTACCACAACCTTCTTCCAAACTATCCATAGAAGAAGGGGTATATGAGTACACTAACTAGACAACCTAGGAAGAAACCAATTTAGAAAAGAATTGTTGTGTGGTATAAGATGATGAAGAAGAATATACACTAGACATGAGAAATAAATCAAGGAGAGAGGGAAATAGAATTGTGAAACTGTTGGTGTAATTAAATTAATTATTACACTAGCATAAGTTAACTTAGGTCATGGATTAATTAAGTACTAGGTTACATCATTAGATAAAACATTTAATATGGGGTTAATGTCCCCTTCCATGTTTGTAGGGATAAGATTCCTTATAGAAGATGAGTTGTCCTTCTAGAACTTATCTCTATCTTGTTAGTTAGGGTTCATGTTGTCACATGTTAGATCATGAAACATGGAAACATCTCATGCATCTTAGGTTTTCTCCTTTCCTATATAACCAGGCATCTTGTTCATTTGTCTCATATCAATAATCAATCTAAGATCTCATATTGTAGATCAATAGCAATCTCCATTTGTAGCCCTTAGTTGGAACACTTTGTGTGGTGTAATTTCTCTTCGCAAGATCCTTTGAAGTGTGTGCAGCTTTATTGGATGATTTAGCATCCATTATTTGAACATGGTATCAGAGCCATTCCATTGAGAATTCATCACAGGATCAAGAAAGTTGGGCTAGAGAGATTCTTGTAGGCTTGAAGGTTTCCATTGAAGGCTACTTGTTTCCACCCAAGGATCAAGCTGATTTATGAAGAAGATAGAGTCATATTTGAGCTTGCCATTGTCTTTAGAAGGCCTTGAAACCCTAGGATCACCTGTTTATTCATCAAAATTGGATTCATCAACCCGGGAGCCATCAGAGGTATTTGGGTTTTCAAAATCAACTGGTACATTCTGTACAAATTTACAGTAAAAAAAAATCCATCTCGTCAGTTGTCCTCTGAGGCAAAAAAAAATTTAGTCACAGGACATTTTTTATTTCAAAAAAAAATTGGGCTTATATCTCTATTATTTTGGAAAAAAAATATGTACATTGGGAATTTTTCTATAGTTTTTGAAAAATATTTGAGTGACAGGCAATTATTATCTTAGTCGGCATAATTTTTTTTATCGATCAACATATATCACAAAGTCTTGCAGATTAAATTTTTATTGGTCAAAATCAAAAGAGGGTTTGCTTTTTTAATTGCAATATGCAATATTAAGAAACCATTTTTATCATCCTTTTCTTTAGCTTGTTTATTAATCTGTAGAGGTTGGAAATTTTTTTGTAGGGGTGTACATCAGTTGTCGACCCATTTATTGTAGTGGGTACCAGTGTATGTCGTCAGCTTCACCTAACTTCTCTCACCGGCCCCATCACTACCGACCCCATCCATAGTCACCTACTAGAATTTGTTTCTTGCCACTTGTTGGTATTCTTTCCATCGATCGCCAATTGCTTCTTCTAGCCGGTCCCTCATTGATGACCACCAAAATCCACTTTGAGTCCCACCCTTCAAGGTAACAGTCACATCAAAGACCATGGGCTCCATTTTGTATGG
Source organism: Sequoia sempervirens (assembly GCA_007258455.2). Classification (NCBI taxonomy): domain Eukaryota; kingdom Viridiplantae; phylum Streptophyta; class Pinopsida; order Cupressales; family Cupressaceae; genus Sequoia; species Sequoia sempervirens. The sequence goes on along the minus strand of VDFB02137365.1, from coordinate 1,802,735 downwards.
TGGCCCCACTAGCTCCATCCGCTCAAGTTGACCCCCACCACCACCATGGGTGGTGGTGCCTTTTTTTTGCCTAATTACACATCATGGTCACATCAACGACCAAGTGCCAGCCCGAAGGGGCTTTTTTTTGCTCCTCATTAGCCTACAAAGTGCCAAATCTAGGCATTTTTTCATTTTATCATAAATTTTCACCAAGGTATCCAAAATCAGCAAATGAGATACTTTGAAAAGGGAATTGAATTTACTTTCCACTGGTGACATCATTTCTACAAAAATTTTCTCACAAAAAATTCTCCAGCCAACTAAAGATAAAACCCTAATTTGGACATAAAGGCTTGTATCTTCACAACAGTTCATCATATTTCAATGATTCTAGTGGCATCAGGAAGGTGATTCAGAGCTTTTTTCATCATTCTAGACCCCTTGATTAGTTTTCACTCTAGGTACTCTTGCATTGATTTTTTTCTAGTTTGGTGTAATTGCTCAATAACTTGGATCTCCTAAAGCTTGGGAAAATATTTCTTGATCCGGGTAACATCACTTCAGTTGTACATCATATTTGGAAAATTCTATTTGTTGTTGAAGGTCAATGTCTTTGTGTTTTTGGAGAAATTTTATTATGGGGATTGCATCTAATCCTTCTATGACTATGTTGCACAAGGGAAACTATCAATAATGGTGGGATGGGATCATCCACCATCTCCATTCACTTGATTTATTGCCACATCTGTATGGTATAGTTCCCCATCCAAGTGAAGGTGTTCAAATATTTGCTTGGAGTTGTAGTAGGTACACTATTTTGGAGATCATTGCTATGCAAGTTGATTGTGATGTTTTGAATTCTATTGATCATTGTGATTGTCTGCTCATCCTTTGGACTATGATTTGGGAGCTATATGGAGATTCAAACACTCCACCATTCCCTGATGGTCATGATTCAGAATGTCATTCTTTAGATCAGGTACCCCATGATGATATTGTTGTGCAGGAAGTTGATTTCCTTGAATATTTCAAAGAGGCTGAAAAGGTTCCTTTAAGTGATTCTTCTCCATTAGAGACAATTTTTATCCCTTCACAATCAATTATTCCTTGTCCAAATTCATTGATTGAGGCTTCCACCATCATCATTCATTAGCACACATTCATTTTTCCAGACTTGACATCAAGGGATGGCTTTGTTTTAGGTATCACTGACTTGTCTACTTCTACAAGTTTGGAGGAAATTATTGAGGGGATATCACTCCTCTATTCAGATTCTGCCTTAGAGAGTTTTCTTGAGTCTCCTCATCCCTTTGTCTCAACCTCAATTGGGAATACAAAGATTATCTTGGAGAAACTTGTTTTCTCTTCAGAGATTTCAAGTATGAGGCTTCTTCCTTGTTATTCCATTCAAGATTTGAGGTTTCATTAGCATCTACCATTGGATTTTCTTCAAAATTATTTTAGTGGTTTTGAGGACACTTCATTTAGGGGGGGCTATCAAGTCTCCATCACATCCTTCACATCACTATCTTTGGATATTATTCAGCATCAGTTTCTGCATCATCCTAATTTGTCACCCTCTTCATTGATTGTGGCACCTCCATTTTCAGGCAAGGAGACACATGAGTAGAGTTCATAGACATCATCATCATTCACATTCATCCTTCCTTCCTTCAATTCCTATCCAAAATGGGAAGCATCTCTACACTTGAAGTTGGTTTTGTTTCTTCCAAAAGGGAGACAAGTTGTTTTTCGACACTGGATCATGTTTTGTCTTTAGACACTTAAAATTCTTGTAGTTGATCACATCTTCTTGTGGGGCTATTGTATAGTATCCATGTGATGGATGATGTACTTGGGGGGTATTTGGGAGTCCTCCATCCTTCCCATCCTATCTCACATTTTTGCTTTTTCATCTCCTTTTTTGGAGAAGGGTTTTGTTCCCACTGGGTTTACCCCTTTTCTCTAGTTGTGGGAGATTTTTTGCATCATCATGTAAATGGGTACCTAACATGGCCTCATACTTGGGACCCATCATCATCATCATCATCATCATCATCATCATCTTTGCATAATCATTGCATTTTTCTCCTTAATTTAAACTTATCGGGGGGTGTTAGTGTAATTAAATTGATTATTACACTAGCATAAGTTAACTTAGGTCATGCATTAATTAATTCCTAGGTTACATCATTAGATAAATCATTTAATATAAGGGTAATCTCCCCTTCCATGTTTCTAGGGATAAGATTCCTTCTAGAAGATGAGTTGTCCCTCTAAAACTTATCTCTATCTAGTTAGTTATGGTTCTTGTTGTCACATGTTGTTAGATCATGACACATGGCAACATCTCATGCATCTTAGGTTTTCTCTTTTTCCTATATAATCAGGCATCTTGTTCATTTGTATCATATCAATAATCAATCTACGATCTCATATTGTAGATCAATAGAAATCTCCATTTGCAGCCCTTAGTTGCAACACTTTCTATGTGGTGTAATTTCTCTTCCCACATTGCTCAAATTTGGACATTCATCCAGCTTGGAATTCTATAAATAAAGAGCTCATATCCTCATTTGATCATCCACAAATTATGCAAATTTATTATGCTAAAATATTTAGCCATTTTTATCCATCACCATTCAGTTTCTTAGCTAGGTTTTTGCAGATTTTGGCTTGGAGCTTTCATTCTTCACCATCAAAGTGGATCAATCTCCATCAACATATCAAGTTTGCATCTTAGGTATTGGGAAAGAGCCAATTTTCACATCAAATTGGCACCAATTCCCCCATGGGATCATGTGTTTTCTTTTCTAATTAGGATTGAGTCTATATTTCTTTGTTTCATAGTGTTGTTTGTTATTTTCTTTCCTAATTCAAAGTTGTAAATGGATTTCATGGGGAATCCTTGTTTTAGCTTGCAATCTCTTGTTTAACTTGTTTATTCATGTTGTTTTGTAGGTACTAGGATTGGGGTTCGCACATTTGGTGCTAGAAGGAGCATTGGATATGATTCTTTATCATATTTTCTTAAAATTTCCATGTTTTTGCTTACACACAGAAAATTCCAACACTAGGAGCTCAGTGTCACTATTTTGGCACTATTGTCTCTTCAGTGTCACTATATAGCACTACGAGAGACTCAAAGTGCGACGTTGGACTCGTCTTGCTAAGAAAATTTGAATTTCTAACTCCACCGCTTGACCATTTGACTTGCAAGAAATTTTCAAAAAAATTGAACTGCGACGCTGGGTGAAAACTGTGACGCAGTTGAGCTCGCTGTCCTGAAATAGAGTGATGCTGACTGGTAAGTAGTGTTGTGAGGGCACCATTGAGAAATCAAACTCCAACGCAATCATGAGTTGCACCGCTGGAAGGGAGTAAAAAGTGGAAATAAAATTTTAGCATGTGCTTTTTGATTAATGATCAATTTTTCTTCTCTTTTCTGCTTTTTCATCTCTATATTTTCCAGAATCTTATTGGTTTTCTCCCTTGTAGATTGGAAATCGAAAACAAAGAAAGGAGAAGTATGAAGAGGATGTTTCATCAAATCAAAGTGTTTTTAACACTTTAGTGTTTTCTTAACATTTTTTAAGAAATTTTTATCACTTCTTCCTTTGGACACTAATTTCATTTGGGTTTAAAAAGAATCTTTCAATTTCTTCTTGCAAAGGCTAAAATGAACTTTAGAATCACAACTTATTAGAGTTTGTTTATTTGGTTAACAAATTGAACAAAGTGTCTATCATTTGTCTTTTTGGTGCTCTAAAATGAATTCATTATTGCTTTGTGGGATCTCAAATGAAGATATGCCACTTTATTTTTGTGAGAGCTTACTTAAACTAAAGACATTGAAAAAGGATGTATGCACTTCTCTCACGCTTTATAGCAATCTTGAGAATCAAAAGGCCTTTTTCATGACTTTAGGGTGAGATAAAGCAATCACCTCCACACTTCTATTTAGGTTTAAAATTGAACAAGATCTTGTGTGAGTGTGAGTGGGGGCATTATCGCATATATTCTCTCTCTTTGTTGCCATCAAAGATTGATTGAGTTATGGATTTTGTCTTTACTCGCTTTTGTTTATCCTAGAGGGCCTACCTTGGGGAAAAAGTACTCACCCAAGGGAATGACTCAACCGGTAACACTCTAAAGCCAAGAGTATTTCCAACCGGTATATAAATGTGGGTATTGGAGTAAACACCAATATCATGCAGTTGATTCTGACAAGATGGATCCGACAGGGGACTCTTGCCATATGGGTCAATCTCCACGAACAGAAAGTCTTTATTAAAACCAATGTGCTAGAATTTTCCAAAATCCTTTAATCTATTTATTGGTGCAAAAACGGTCATTATGAAGCCACCCCACACTTTTATGGTCTTTTAGTAGAAATGGAAAACATGCCATGGGAGTTTCATGGGTGTTGATACTTGGCTGCCCCGTATAAGTGAGTGTCATGGAGGGGAACCAGTGGGGTCAAGCATCTAACCATTCACTAAAGATAAGCATAGTTGGACTTGTCCAAGAGGGAATCCAACAAATATTGTCTTACACATCCATAGGGTTGTACTTATTCTTGGGTTACAAAATGCATTGCTTGATCGAAAACATCTTGAAAACAAACACTTAACGTCATCATCCAAATTTCAAACCCTTTTGGATACAAATACAGTTGACTCGATCCATATGTTATTGCTTGCCCTTGGGACTTACATCCTTAGAGGTTTCTAAACATTTGATTACATCTCAATTTTTCTACTTAAGTAAACAATAGGAAAACCCTTGCCTTAAGTTCATCGAATTTCCACATAACATATCTTGTGGGGTTTGAAGAAATTAAGACATTGGACATCTTAGTTTGAAAACTTAATCAAAGAAAGTGTTTTTGGTAAAATAAAGCCATTAAGGAAAGCTAAGCAAAATGAAATTTCATGTGTGTTGAAGACTCACGATTTCTAAAAGTCTAAATCCCAAAACAAAAATCATTGGTTCAAAATCTGAAAATGTATGTTCAAATGGAATCATTTCTTGGTTACAAAAGTCTATAGAAACATTGTATGCTCTTTAATACCTAGGTCTAGGCAAACAAAGTTTCTTTTTTAGGTTCATCTTAGGATCAAAAGAAAATCAAAATCTTCTCATCCATCCTTCAAACATCAAAACACAAATAATCTCACTATCACCTTTTGGAAAATCTTGGAATCATCCTTAAATGCTAGGCTTTTTGGAAAAATCAAAATCATCAAAATCCTTGAGACTAAATCCTTGAAAAATTTATCAAAATAACCTTTGTCTAGGTATGTGTAGATGCATCATTTTACATATGCTTAGTCAAAGTTATCAAAGTCATCTTGTTTAGCTTAGTATACATAGATGCATCCTTCTTTGTATACTTGGCTAAACTATCATCTTGTTTTGAATAGGTGTGGGTAGATGCATCCTTCTCCCTACACATATTCAAATCATCATCCTTTGAAAAAATCTATCCATTAGATCATCATCCAACATCTTAGGATCTTTTTGTTCAAAATCAAAAGCTATCAAAATCAAAATCAAGGACAAATCCCAAAGCCAAAATCAAATCAAAACCAAAATCTGAAACATATCCGAAAGTCCCAAAAGCCTAGTATCTCCTTCAAGATTTACCAAAAGATCATAACATCTGCATCATCCATCCCTTACATCATCATCATATCACCTTTCGATCCTTAAGATATCCTAAAATTTTTCTACTTTGGGCATAAAGTAAAGATCAATCCAAAGAACCAAGAGATTCATCTCTCCTATTCTTGAAAATTGATCCTTATTTTATGGTTCAAACTAGATATCAATACAAGAAGAGTATGGAAGCCAACAAAGAAACACCCGCTTCAAGTGATCTTAGCCAAACAAACATAGAAATGAATCTCACTGAATCAAGCAATCCATTGACCATCTCATCATCACAAAATCTACAAGAGGAAAACCAAGGAGAGGATCTTACCTTTGGAATATCTCACAAAGAAATAACTGAAATGCTCCAAAATCCAGAGAACCATAAAATCATCAACATCATGATGAGACTTAACCCTTCGTTATACATGCTTGAGCTAGCAAAACAAGGGGCCAAGTTACCTTCAGATTTTGATGTGAGTACCATAGTCGAGACATCATTTCCTCTAATATCATCCACCATACCCATCTCATCTACACCCCCATCCCAAAATATCACCCAAAACATTTCACAAATCACAACATCTCTTGCTCCAACCCAACCCAATGTTAACAAGGGAAATGTATTTCTCAATGCTATTCAAGCACACCCCCTTGTTAATAATCAAAACTTGGACGCAAGTACCACATTGGAACAAAACATATTCGAAAACCCATTACATAAGAATGTCCCTCTTACTTTCCATCATGATCTATCATCATCATTTTTTCACGCAACACCTCAAAATCCTCTCCTCACAAATTCACAAGAAGAGGGGGATATGTCAAGACCAATGGGCATATTCGACACCACAACATTCTCGCAAGAGCTTTCATTTCCACCACTTTCACTTTTTCCATCATCATCCACACCACTCCTTGGTTTAGGGCTTCCCCCTCTACCAACTATCAACCAAACCATCATCCCAAATATAAATCAAAGCATTATGTCAAATGCTCAAAATTTGTCGTCGATATCACAACAACAAACAAAAAACACACAAGCAATTGCAACATCATCAAACACCCTCCTAACATCACAAGACATGGTCTCCCAAGGACCGGCCACCACATAAACACCACCATCTATCACTCAAAACATCAACATGACATCATTGCTCACCATGTATGCCATTCCAAATCCACCACCACCCCCACCACTGCCAACTTCCACCACATCAAGCCAATACAACGTGGAATTGCAAGTTGCCTTCCAAAGGGGATTCCAACAAGTGAAAAAAAAAATCTGTACAACTAGCTGCTCAACAAGCCGCTCAAGCTACACAAGTTTCCCAAGCAGCCCAAGCTGCATTACAAGCGCAACAAGCCCAAGAATTATTACAAAAATAACAAGTTGTGCAAGCATTACAAGCATTGCAAGAACAAAAGGTTGCTCAAGCACAATCCAAACCACAAGTAACGCAAGCACAAGCTCAAGCTCAGGAAAATTCCTAATACCAAGCACAACAGGCACAAGCACAAGCACAACTTCTCGTACAAAGACAAGTAGCACAATTGCAAGCATATCAGCAAGCAATAAAGTAGTATCAAGAGCAGCAAGAAGTAGTTGAATTGGTGGCCCAACAACAAGCACAATAACAAGCATTGTTGGAACAACAAGAAGTGCAACAACAAGCACAAATCTTAGCACAACAACAACAAGATCAACAATAGGCATTGTTCATATAGCAACAAGTGGAAGCCTACCTAGCTTGGTAGAACATACAGATACCATGAAACAACACACTAAACAACCCACCCATCCAACCCACGATCGAAACACCACAAAACACTTTCATCCCACCCCCTGATTTGCAAAATGATGTGACGACACAAATCAAGTTGCTCTCACAACAAGTGCTCGATCTTCAATCAAGGCGAACAACGAAGACACCAAGAAACTTGTGTCCATATCCATTTGATATGATCCTAGTAATGAAACCATTCCCCAATGGATTTGAGATCCCTAAATTTGACAAATATCGAGGGACGGGAAACCCTAAAGATCACATTAGGGAATTCTAGGTACATTGCATGGAAGTCGCATACGATGATACTTATCTGATGCTACTATTTCCTAGGAGCTTGGCAGGCCACGCTATGGAATGGTTCTCTTGCTTACCTTCAGGCATTAGAACATTCCAAGAAATTATGGACACATTCATTAAAAATTACACATGTAACATTGCAATGGATGTTATTCTAGAAGAACTCTCAGCTCTAAAACAAGGAAAGGGTGAATCTTTCACCTCATTCCTACAACGATGGTGATCCAAGGCCAATCAGAGCAAGTGGACCATGTCAGAAGAACAACAAGTTTGCACTATCATAGCCAACCTTGAAGGCCACTTGGCATTTCATCTCAAGGTTCAGGGCATCACCACATATGATCAATTGATCCCCAAGGAACTCAACATCAAAAGATCCCTCATAACTCAACCCGTTGAATCAACATCATACCCCAAAAAACAAAACAACCACCCACCATCCAATTACAATGATAAACCTTGCACATGGGAAAGGAACAAAAACATTACTAATGATGGTGTCGTCAATGCCAAGGTAGTCATTAGTGCTCCTCACCAACATACACCTGCACCACAAATCCAAACACAACACCAAAACAATCCAACAATCAATAATCTCAATGAACAAAGAGGACCACCTCAATGTAAGAGTTATCCCATTGAAAATACACCACTTTGGGGGAACCACTTGAAGACATCATGAAAAAGCTAATAGACAAAAAACTCATGAAAGCTCCTACATTTGAGAATTACCAAGAACTAGATGTGAAACCTCCTTGGTACAATGAAAATCAATTTTGTGAATTGCATAAAATCAAAGGCCACACCACGAATAGTTGCATGGATTGAAAAACATCATCCAAGATCTCATCGATAAAAGAATCATAAATGTGGAACAACCTACAGGAAATCAGGATATTAAGATATATATGAATCTGATGCCGAATCATGGCAACAAAGGGAATAAAAATGATAAAGGGAAAGGCATCCACTCAAACGTAAATCATGTGTATGAAACAGTCATCACTTCCCTAGATGAAAACTGCATGGTCATCACCATCAAAGGCACCTATGCTGAAGATTGTGGAGTCACCACAAGAGGCAGAAAAGTAACCATCATAGGATCATCCTAGCCAAATAGAGTCCTTGCATCTAGATCCATTCCCAATGGCTATAATGTCCTAGATCAACTCAAGAGAACACCAACACAAATCTCCATCATGGAGTTGCTAAAAATCTCATTTTCCCATAGGGAAATCCTTGAAGAAGTGTTTCCCTCATCCACTATCCCCACAGACCTTGATGCGGAAAAATTCCAAGTTATGGCTGGAAATATTATTACGCCTAATCTTCTTACATTCTTTGACTAGGATTTCCCTGCTCAACCATCTCACAACCGTGCACTTCACTTGGAAGCCATAGTACATAAGAGAAAAATCAAAAGGGTCTTGATGGATGGAGGTGCGGGCTTGAACATATGTTCCCTAAGTCTCATCAAGCAATTTAAAATATCAGAGGATTCCATTGACAAAGGAAAGGATATCACAATAAGAGCATATGATTACCAAGAAAGAGTGTCTCAGGGCACAATCAAACTCCCTATTCAAGTAGGGCCTGCCATCATGGAAACCACTTGTCAGGTCTTGGACCTCGATTTTCCATATAATATCCTCCTAGGACATCCATGGATCCATGCAATGAAAGCAGTAGCTTTGACTTTCCACCAATTTGTGAAATTTACACATAACAGACAAGAAGTTACCATCCATGGAGATCCTGAAACCTTCTCCTACTGCAAAAATCTTGAAGCAAAGTATTACAAAATCCCCCAACTACCAAAAAATGATGAGGGCCCATCCACACCATACATTGGCCCTGCCACTCTCGCATCCACTTCTACAATAGAGACACCCGCCACTCCCGCCATTCCCACCATCTCTGACATCAAGCTCATTATGCAAGATAACAGTTGTGGAAACTACAAGCTCCCTAATAATGCTTTTGTGGTAGGAGAGTTACCATAATCTCCTAGATCACGGGGACACCTGCAAATAAATGAGGCTTCCACTTCCCAAATGTCTCCTGAAAACTATCCCAAATTCACAAGTTGGGGAGATCTTGAACGAGAAGTTATTGGGGAAGATCTGTCTCACATGCTATACCAAGATGAAAGACCAACACCTGAATTACCAATGGATGACAGAAGCAAGGGTCTGCAAATGATGCTCGCAATGGGCTACGACAAAAATCAAAGACTTGGACAAAACGAAAATGGGCCTATAACACTTATCATTCTAGAGACACGACCGATAACAAATCTTGGCCTTGGATGTACCCCTCTGAGTATAACCATATGAGGCTGAAGTCCTTTAGTTAGAATGGTTAACAATCTTCCTCAGCGAACCCCCGTAGAACTACGATTACCAGTGTCTACAGGTAGAGTCATAGATAACTTTACATTTGATATAACTGATGTTTGTAGTAGTAGTGATGATGAGGATCACTTGACTAACGTACCTAGGCTATTTGAGGATACCATCCTCTACATGATAAGCACCCTATCTTTTGAATCTGAACACCAAAATCATGAGATCCGCTTAGTATATCCCCAACTCATCGACTACGACCAACACAGACCACCAATTCTTAATACATTCAAAAATGATGAGGTGCTCTCAAAATTCATGGGACTGGGGGATAAAATTCCAGATGGGGATCACAAAGTAGGGTTTATAATAGAGCTAGATACACACGCTTATTATGGGGAAATGATTGAATCCTTTAGTCGTAAAAGTGAGAAATTAAGAATAATATCCAAGTCCTTGAGTGAAAACCACACTATGGCACTCTATGACAAGAAAAAAGTAAAAAGAAAGGACACATCCAATGGTGAAAACCTCTCTAAAGCGCCCAAGGATGGGGGATTCAATCTTCCTTTAAGAGCTATTCATCAGGAAAAGTCAGCAGTCTTGGTAGAAAAATGCAATCCGGTCAACCTAGGAACAGAGGAGACCCTGCATATCACATTCTATGTAGAATCACTATTATTAGAAGAGTAAGAGCTCCTAGCAGCATTCCTAAGAGAAAGACAAATCAACATCACATGGAGTTATGCTAACATGCCGGGACTTGATCCAAAGACTATGGTTCACCACTTAACAATGTATCCAGAAGCAAAGTCGGTCAAACAAAAGCTTCAAAAAATGCATCCTCAAATCTCCCTATTGGTCAAAATGGAGCTAAAAAAGTTATTAGATGCAAGATTCATCCGACCAATAGATTATCCAAAATGGGTGTCAAATTTGGTACCTGTTTCAAAACCCGATGGAAATATCAAAATCTGTACAGACTTTAGAGATTTGAGTAAGGCATGTCCAAAAGATGACTTCCCACTTCCCAACATTGATATGATAGTAGACATGATAGTGGGACATGAAATGTTGTCACTAATGGATGGATTCTTAGGGTACAATTAGATCATGATAGCTAAAGAGGACCAACATAAAACAACTTTCACGTGTCCATGGGGGACCTACTATTAGAACATGATGCCATTTGGCTTAAGGAATGCAGGAGCAACATACCAAAGGGACATGACATTGATATTCCATGACATGATCCATAAGACAGTTGAAGACTATGTTGATGACATCCTAGCCAAGTCCAGAAAGAGAAAAGATCACATAGCAACCCTAAGTGCCATCTTTGACAGACTGGAGGAGTAACAAGTCAGATTAAACCCAAAGAAGTACGTCTTCGGTGTACAATTAGGAAAGCTCCTAGGATATATAGTATCAATGAGGGGTATCGAGGTAGATCCAACAAAGGTAAAAGAAATCCTCAAGATGGAGGCACCAAAAATATTAAAGAAACTAAGAGGTCTCCAAGGAAGGCTCCAATCCATTTAAAGATTCATAGCACAACTGGCAGACAAACAGAACCCATACTCTCACCTACTCGATAAGGGAGTAGCGTACAAATGGGATACCAAGTGTGAAGAGGAATTCAAAAAATTAAAGAATATCTACTAACACCACTAGTCTTAATGCCACCAATCCCAAGAAAGCCATTGATTCTATACGTGTTAGCAATAGCAGCAGCCCTTGGAGCTCTTTTAGCCCAGCATGATGAAAATGGAATAAAAAGGGCTATATATTACATCAACAGGACAATGGTTGGTCATGAGCTAAACTATTCATTCATCGAGAAAGTGTGCCTCGCAGTAGTGTTTGCATCACAAAAATTCAGACATTACATGTTGGCACATAAAATAAAACTCATCGCCAAAATCGATCCTCTCAAATACTTACTATCAAAGGAAATGCTCACGGGAAGAATGGAAAAATGGGTAATGATATTATCAGAATATGACATCGAATATGTGGAGAGGAAAGCAATCAAGGGACAAGTCATCGCAGACCAATTGGCAGAAGCACCAATCTATTCTGAGAACCCTCTTGTCTCAGAGTTTCCAGATGAATCCATTTTCAATCTCAACATAGCTAACCACTGGAAACTATACTTCGATGGCTCATACACGCAGCATGGATCAGGGGCTAGTGTCTTCTTCATCACCCCACAGGGGGATTGCATGGATCAGAGGCTTTGACCATAGGTCTCAGAATAGCAGTGCAATGGAACATCATAGCTGTCAAAGTGTACAGACACTCCCAATTGATCATAAATCAAGGGAATGATGAATAACAGACCAAGGATGACAAGCTCACTGCATACAAGAGATTAGTGGAGACTCAAAGAATCTTTCATAGAAATAACATTCGAGCATATCCCTAGAACCAACAATAGAGCAGCAGACACCATGGAAACAATTGGATCCTTGCTCAATATCCCCCACAATGTTCCAAAATATGAATTCTTGATTGAGTAGCTTCTTGTACCCGCGTTCGAGGTACTAGAATCAAAATATGGGTGTGAAATAGTTGGTCTTGGTGATCCTTGGTATCATGACATTTACACATACCTTTGTATAGGAGTCATACTCGCTGACTTACCATCAAACCTAAAATGAACCTTTGCCAAAAAGGCATCTAGATTGGTCATCCTAGGAGATACCCTATATCATAGGAGCATAGAAGGAACCCTACTGCACTGCTTAAACATTGAGGAGGCATTGACTGCTCTAACTGAAGTACATAATGGTATTTGTGGTTCACACTCAAGTGGAATGACCATAGCTAATAAATTACTGAGGGTGGGTATTATTGGCCCACAATGGAATGAGAAGCACATGACTACACTAGAAGGTGTCTACAATGTCAGTAGCATGGGGACCTCATCCATGCTCCAGCTCAAGAGCTTCATCCTATCATCACACCATGGCCCTTTTCGCAGTGGGGACTTGATCACATTGGAAAAATCACTCCCACTTCATCTAACGGCCACAAATTCATCATAACCACAACATAATACTTTACTAAGTGGGTGGAGGCTATACCCATGACGTATATAATTGGGAAGCAGATTTCAAAGTTCATCCTAAACTATCTCATTTGTCACTACGGTGTCCCACAAGCCATCATCTCAGATAATGGAACACCATTCAAGAATCAGGATGTCCATGACTTATGTGAGAAATTCAAAATCCAACATCACTTCTCCACCCCATACTATCCCCAAGGAAATGGCCAAGCAGAAGCTACAAACAAAATCATTCTAAAAATCCTCAAGAAAACAGTCAATGATGCAGGTCATGACTAGCATCTGCAACTTAATCCCACCCTCTAGGCCTATTGAACCAGTATCCATACACCCACCGGCACCACCCCTTTCTCCTTGGTCTACGAATCAGAAGCAGTACTCCCCATTGAGATCAAACTCCCATCACTCAAGATATCACTACAAAACCTCATCATACATGAAGACTACTGAGTGTCAAGACTAAATGACCTGGAGCTACTAGATGAGCAACATATAGATGCTTTGAATCATTTGCAAGTCTATTAGAATAGACTCAAAATGATCTACATTAAGAAAATCAGAAGGACGTTCCAAGTTAGAGAACTGGTCTTAAAAGAAAATTAGAAGAATGTCCCAAACCCAAGCAGCAAAGGAAAGTTTGAGCCCAATTGGTTGGGACCATTCATCATCACAACAAGTTACAAATTAGGGGCATATCAGTTATCAACACTCAAAGGGGAACCTCTGCAAGAGCCCATGAATAACTCTCATCTCAAAAAAAATTATACCTAAATCTTTCAAGGTATAGAACCAAAAAAATTAGAAAATGTCCAAAAAAAAAGGTAACTTCGGCGAAAACCTAGCAAATAGGCATCTTGGTAACAACAAAAAAAGAAAAAAAGAAAAAAATCCAAAAAAATTAGAAAAAGGATCAAAAACAGTAAAAAAAAATCCTCCTCTAGTGAAAACCACTTTAGTGGCACTTTGGACAAGTACCTTGGTGAGAACCTGGAAAACAGGCGCCTTGTGTAAATAAGCACTTTCCATCCATCAGGATCTTTACGGCTTTTTCTGCATCATCCATCCATTACACTTCCATCATCTATCACATTCCATATCTCCATCACATTCACTCCCATCCACACCATAGCTTGGTCCTATTTTTGTATCATGATCCCTCCTAGTACTACTCGGCCCACCCTCAAGGTCAGTTTGTCCTGCCTTTATCAGAGTAGTCTATTGCATCACATTGGGGGCATGTTCTTATCAGATCAGATTCGTGTATGATCTTAAAGTCCTCAAATTAGAAAATCCAAAAACATCAAAACATATCAAAAAACCCAAAAACAGGTCAAAAGGTCATTCAAAAAGTCAAAAACAAAGTCGTCTTGCTGAACTTCATCATCTTTGAGCTTGAACGTAGGAAAGGTTGATCTTTGATCATCCCTTGAGGCACTTAGGTCAGTCCTTTAGGAATCTATCATAATAAACTGACATCTCATCATGTATATTTTCATCTGTAAATAGGTCAAGTCGTTAGTTGAACTACGTGGTCTCTGTGTGTATAACGTAGGCAAGGCTAATCTGGTGATCAGCTCCCAAGACCCCTAGGATAGGTCCTTAGGTTAGTCTCTTGGTCAAAATCTCAGAAAACTCCAAAAACATTAGAAAATTTGAAAATCAAAACATTCAAAAAATCTCAAAAACTACCAAAAATAGCCTCAAAACATCTCAAAAAGATAAAAAAAATCCAAACATTTCAAAAAAATCCATCCACCCCATCTCGCTTGCATCCGCAATAATACCACCCATAATAAACTGATCGTCATCCTCAACCTTTGGTGAAACAGTTAGAAGAAAGTCTGGCAGGTTAAAAGTAAAACTCAAAAACATCAAGTCTCAGATCTAGGTCGGTGCATAAGTAAGTTGGTCGTCTCTTCGTATCGATAACCTATCATCCAGTTGGTCCCAATCAATCATCATTTAGAACACTTTGGATAAATGAAATGACGTGTTGTCATCCACTAACATGTCCTAGGATGAATCCTTCCTACAATGGGCATTATCTTTTGGCAATAGTTTCGGTTCTTATCCTTAAAAACACATCCTCTTCTTGTTAGTGATATTGAAGAGCATAAGCTTGTTTGTTTACTTGGTCTTTATCTTTTTGACTTATCTTATTTGCGCTCATTCCAAGGACCTCTCGAGGATATCCGAATGAAGGATTTAGAGAGATAGGAATGGGGCATCAATTATTATCTTTTGTCTACTATGCTTGTTGGACATTCTTGTAATATAACCTTGGCAAATACTTGCTTTGTTAGGTATGTATGGAGGAGGTTTTGCACAACTTGTTGACTATTGCATGGATAGGTTTACCTTTTCATGTTTTGTGCAAGTTGTTTTCAACTTCTAAAGTGCATCCTAGCAAGGTTTCCATATGTCAGGTGTGAACAAGGATACTCCTATTTAATTGTCAAGTCAAAGTCCATCACACTAGGTACAACACCATCCTAGTTTCCTATACCTTGATGCATCATACCACGTGCGTTATGAAAAATAAGAAAAGTTGGCCCTTTGAAAATCCCAATTCCTTGGCAAGTAATCATCATCATCATCATTTGCATTTGCATCATATTATGTCTTGTTGAAATGACTTCTTCTTTTCTTGCTAACCACACTAACAAGGTACTGTGATAGTTCATCATCATCATCACCATCATCGTCATTGATCTTGCATTCACAAATCATTAGTATATTGCATAAACATATCATATAGGAAACACATGCATTGCATTTCAAATCATTACATAAAAAGGTTATCATAGGCATTCTTCATAGGTAGGTGCATCCATTTCATCACATTTCATCCATTAGATTGCATATATTACATAAACCATTGCATAACATTCATTTGCATAAGCATTTCATAATCATTTCACCATTATCACATAATGCATAATCATACACAATAGGTATATATGTATTATAGATAATCCATCACATACATACTTGCATAACATCATAAAGTCATCTCACACATTTGGTTCATCTTGCATAAAACATTATCATATCATTGCATATAGAACATCATATTAAATGCATTACATACATTACATCATCATTTAATATGTTTAGGATAATAGCATTTGTTATTCTAAGCATCTCATAAAACCATCTCATTTGCATTACACCTTCTCATTTGCATCATATCACGACCATTGCATTCATATTTCATCATCCATGTCATCCCATAAATAACATCATAAATCATTCATTACACAAATCATTCCACATAAGCGTAAATAGTTCATCACATATAAAGTGTATATGCATCCATAATCATTTATAAACATAAGTCACATATCATTTCGCATGATTCATTCCCATATCATTTTGCATATTACATTTCATATCACATATCACATCATCATTTGCATCAACATAAATAGATTATCATATAGTCATCATTGCACATCACATTTGCAGATCATAGGTTAACATAAAATAGATCTATTAGTCATAATCACTGCATAATATCATCAAAAATAAATGCATCCATAAAAGCATCATTGCACAATATTTAGAAGAAAATTCATCCATGCATAAATAAAGAATACACATCACATCACATCAAAATCATCATCGACTCATATATATATCAATAACACAACTATCATAGTACAATAATAAATCGGATCACTGTACATGTATGTCAATCAGTACAAAAGGCCCACTGGGCTATCAAAAATGAGCCCATAAGGCATGAAAAGTATTGTAGCATCTCAATCAAGCTCTATCCCTGTGGATGCTACCCTCGCTTCTATCACCATGACCCTTTGCTGGTCTATGGCTAGCCTGCTCTGAGTACTCTGGGACCTGCTCTTCTCAGGGTACAGCCTCATGATAGTACCTCCAATAGTACTCTGCCTCTCAAATGACATCCTGGTAAGATCGAACTGACACTATACCTTGGGAGGAGGAGGTTATCATGCTCTCTAGTTGTTGTCTCCTGCCTAGCTCGGTGGTTGCCTGTAGCTCTGCAGCTTGTTTCTATTCCATGGCTTGATCCCTCTCAGCCCTGAGCTACTCTCTCTTGGCCCTCACCTAATCTCTCTTAGTTGTCAGGGCCTAGACCTGGGCCTACAACTATGCAATCAAGGTATCCCGTGCATCCTCTTGTCTTGCTGGCTATACTTGTGGCTGCACCTGAGAAGGACCCTCACCTCGTGGTGGTGGGACTGGTGGCACCTGCTGCTAGTCCTGCATGTGCACATCTCCTTGATCTTGCTGCATTGGAGGTAGAAATGGCGAGTCCTGTCAAATGTCAGCTCTTCGTCCTCGTCCTCCCCCTCTGCCTCTAACTCTCTACAAATCTAGAACTATACCTTGAATCATAAAATGAAGTGGAGGTTAGAACCAATCCCTATAGGCCTGGGTAGTGCCTAGATCTACAAGCCCCTAATCATAAGCCCATGGCCAGGCTACCAGCTACCTAAAGTTGTTCACTACCTCTGAAGCAGGAATGTACCACCCCCATGATACATGTGTCATGGAGTGGGCGAAGATGGCCACGTAGTCATCATCTGGTCGATCCTGCAGCTTTTTGAACTGACACTGGATGTGCCCGGGCAGGTACCTCTCGATCATAGTATGCTCTCGCCGCTGCATGTACTGGTCCTGGAAGCAATAGAACATCTGATCGGCATTTTTGACCCATCCAGGCCAACCAAGGTATGGTTGCTAAGTAAAAACCTGCATCTCATCCAAGAATCTCTTTCAATAGGAGATCCCCTACTCACTAGTATGTTTGAAGGACACAACGCCTCTATATCACCACACGAGGGGATTGTCTAGCACCATTAGAACTGAGATGACGTGCAGTCAAAGCACAACAATGTGCTCCCATTCCAAAACGTGAAGTAGAGTCATCCCTGCTCCCAGCGCTCTGTCATCCATGTAGACGTACTCATGGAGGTCTCTGTATAATGAAGCTAGAAGTATAGGCCCCCAAGAAAAATTAACTGGCCTATCTCAAACCATCCACTCCCAGCAGGATCCTCAGTCGGGACTGAAATATCACCCTCATCTATTAGGGGCGACTAGACCCAAAATGATGGCTGCAATCACCCAGCAATATGGGGTGCTAGGATCCTATGCTGCTCGAGCTCTATCTACCCCTCACAAAACAAAATCTCATTTATGGAAAGGACTCTAAAGTAGGCCTTGCGCCCCTCATCCATGTTGAAGATCACTCGACATCCATGAATCGGCAATCGTAAAATGTGCCAAACGTCCTCTAAGGTGACGGTGGCCTCACTAGTGGGAAGATGGAATGAATAAGTCTCATTGTGCCATCTCTCGTCCAAGGCGAACATCATCCCTAAGTGAATATACACGAGTGCTGCGTAGGAAATGTACCACAACCTTGCAATCCAGAGTTGATCCTGGTCCCTATTACTTAGGTCCCACGACCTATGCTCTCAAGAGTAAAGCTCCCTCGCTGCGTCCTATGTCAAGGAAGGTCATCGTGTTAAATTTTTTGAAAAAATCTTTGCCGCATGTTCAAGAAGTTTCTCTAGCAGTGCAACTCGTGATGGCCTTGCAGATTGATTTCTAATCAAACTCTGATGCTAGGCCCTAAAAGAGAAAAATTGTACCATCATGGTGCACTTTATCACCCAGCAGCGCACTTTGGGAAAAATTGATGTCACCATGTCACACTTTGCCAAACCGCCCCACTGGCCCTGAGCTTAGCGTCAAAATTTTTAAACTCCAAACAGCACTGCTGTGGCACTATTTAACACCGAGCGGTGCAGTTTGACTTCTGAGTGGCACTATATAGCGCCGCTGCAGATGGATCGACTCTTTAAAGCATTAAATGACACAATAAATGAAAAATGAAGCTTAAGGACCACTTACCGGTGCCTCGATGCTAGGTGGCCACTGGTACGTCTAAACTCAATCAGAAATGTGCAGAGGAAGCTATTGTTGCACCATATCATTAGGAGGTTTGAGCTCAAATCTCGAGATTACTATTGGATGTGTTTGAAAATGACTTGAAAGTGACCTCTCCAGCTCTTTTTAAGCCTAAAAATTAGGGTTTTTTTCACCCTGATTGGCTGTCCTACTAGGGTTTTGGACCCCTGAACCTGTTTTTGTTCAGTCAAGGCTTGTTTTTTATTGTTTTATTGTGTTTAGACACATTTTAGCCTCCTGGAGCCCTTTCGGATATGTAGGGTACTTTTTCCTCCTTTTTTTGCGAGATCACCCAAAAATTGAAATTTTTGTCCAATCTCTCGAGGGGGCATTATAATGGCATATTTTCTCTCGCCATGCAATAGTGGGGAAAGTTTTTAAATATAAAAATTTTTGGCTTTGATCGAGATCGTTTATTCTTTGAACCAACACATCAAGTACATTGATTCAAAGAGGGGAAAAATGTAGACACGTAAAATATATCAATTGACATTGTGCATTTGATCCTAACTACTAACACCATTTCATCCTGAATCATCCCTCGATCTAACCATTTAATCAAATCTCCTTATCTGATTAAATCCATCAACTTTCATCCCTTAATTGAATAAATAATTTTATCTAATTGAGTTGATCTCTTTTGTTAATTAAATCAATCCATCTGATCTAATTATCCCTATTTAATTAAATAATTAATTTTATTTGATTAAAAGTATATCCATTAAATTAAATAAATTAAAAACTTATTTGATTTAATCTAACACCATTTCTTTTAATTAAATAAATCAAAATCCTTATTTAATTAATCTCTTATCATATTCCTCTCTTATTTGATTTAAATAAATCCACAAATTTGAGTCAAATAGGTCACATTATCTTACCTCTCTCATTAAATTAATTAACCCTTGATTAATTTAATCTCATCTCATGTCCCATCCTCTAGATTTTGCAAGTTGCACATGAAAATAGATTTAATTCATTTATTAAATCTCTATTTTCCTCACAAGGCATCTTTTGGAATATTCTCCAAATTTGAATTCAAAAATTCCAAGTCAACATGTACATCCAACAAGGCAATAACTTCATCTTAAATGTCCTTTGTCTTGAGCCAAGTGGCATTTATTTCATTTTCCCTTCCCTCTTGCAAGTCATTTCAACAAATTTGAAATTCAAAAATATGCATTTATTGGCACAATTCTCAAATCTTGCACATCCTCCATCCTTTCATAGATTGACAAGTGGCATCATGCCATTGGATGAATGTTAGTCCCACATTGCTCAAATTTGGACATTCATCCATCTTGGCATTCTATAAACAAAGAGCTCGTATCCTCATTTGATCATCCACAAATTATGCAAAGTTATTATGCTAAAATATTTATCCATTTTCATCAATCACCATTGAGTTCTTAGCTAGGTTTTTGCAGATTTTTGCTTGGAGATCTCATTCTTCACCATCAAAGTGGATCAATCCCCATCAACATATCAATTTTTCATCTTAGTAATTGGGAAAGGGCCAATTTTTACATTAAATTGGCACCAATTCTCCCATGGGATCATGTGTTTGTTTTTCTAATTAGGATTGAATCTATATTTATTTGTTTCATAGTGTTCTTTGTTGTTTACTTTCCTAATTCGAAGATGTAAATGGATTTCATGGGGAATCCTTGTTTTTGCTTGCAATCTCTTATTTAACTTTTTTATTCATGTTGTTTTATAGGTACTAGGATCAGGGTTCACACATCGGGTAACATCACTTTAGTTGTACATCATATTTGGAAGCTTCTATTTGCTGTTGAAGGTCAGTGTCTTTGTGTTTTTGGAGAAATTTCATTATGGAGATTGCATATACTCCTTCTATGACTATGTTGCACAAGGGAAACCATCAATAAGGGTAGGATGGGATCATCCACCATCTCAATTCACTTGATCTATTGCCATATCTGTATGGTATAGTTCCCTATCCAAGTGAAGGTGTTCAGAAATTTTCTTGGAGTTGCAATAGGTACACTGTTTTGGAGATCATTGCTATGCAAGTTGATTTTGATGTTTCGAATGCTATTGATCATTGTGATTTTCCTAACATCCTTTGGATTAAGCTTTGGGAGCTATATGGAGATTCAAACACTCCACCATTCCTCAATGGTTATAATTCATAATGTCATTCTTTAGATTAGGTACCCCATGATGATATTGTTGTGCAGGAAGTTGATTACCTTGAATCTTTTGAAGAGGTTGAAAAGGTTCCTTCAAGTGATTCTTCTCCCTTAGAGATAGTTTTTATCCCTTCACAATAAATTATTCCTTGTCTAGGTTCATTGATTGAGGCTTACACCATCATCATTCATTTTTCCAGACTTGACATCAAGGGATGGCTTTATTTTAGGTATCACTGACTTGGATACTTCTACAAGTTTAGGGGACATTCTTGAGAGGATATCACTCCTCTATTCATATTTTTCCTTGGAGATTTTTCTTGAGTCTCCTCATCCCTTTGTCTCAACCTTGATTTGGAATACAAAGACTATCTTGGAGGCACTTATTTTCTCTTCAGAGATTTCAAGTATGAGGTTTCTTCCCTATCATTCCATTCAGGATTTGAGGTTTCTTTAGAATCTACCATTGGATTTACTTCAAAATTCTTGTAGTGGTTTTGAGGAAACTTTATTTAGGGTGGGCTATCAAGTCTCCATCACATCCATCACATCACTATCTTTGGATATTGTTCAACATCAATTTCTGCATCATCCTGATTTGTTACCCTCTTCATTGATTGTGGCACCTTCATCTTTAGGAAAGGAGACACATGAGTAGAGTTTAGAGACATCATCATCATCCATATTCATCCTTCCTTCCTTCAATTCCTATCCGGAATGGGAATCATCTCTACACTTACAGTTGGTTTTTTTCTTCTGAAAGGGAGACAAATTGTTTGTCAACAATGGATCATGTTTTGTCTTCAAACACTTACCATTCTTGTAGGTGATCATATCTTCTAGGGGGCCTATGTAATCTCCCTCTATTTCCCTCCTATCGTGGGGCTATTATATAGCATCCATGTGATAGATGGTGTACTTGTGGGGTATTCAGGAGTCCTCCATCCTTCCCATCCTATCTCACATTTTTTCTTTTTCATCTCCTTTTTTGGAGAGGGGTTTTGTTCCCACTAGGTTTTCCCCTTTTCTCTGGTTGTGGGAAACTTTTTGCATCATGTAAATGGGTACCTAACATGGCCTTGTAGCTAGGTACCATCATCATCATCTTCATCTTTGCATAATCATTGCATTTTCCTGCCTAAGTTGAACTTATGGGGGGTGTTAGTGTAATTAAATTGATTATTACACTAGCATAAGTTAACTTAGGTCATGCATTAATTGAGTCCTAGGTTACATCATTAGATAAATCATTTAATATGGGGGTAATGTCCCCTTCCATGTTTCTAGGGATAAGATACCTTTTATAAGATGAGTTATCCTTCTAAAACTTATCTATATCTAGTTAGTTAGGGTTCATGTTGTCACATGTTAGATCAGGACACTATTAGAGTAAAGTAATTAATTAACTTTATTCTCCTCTTAAGACTTCACTTTATGCACATATATTAGTCATTTAATAATTAATATTAATTATTAAATGCACTCACCTTAGGGTTAGGTTTTCCTTTTAGTTTTGATCTCCTTTTATAAGGTTTGATCTCTCATATTTTATTTACTTCTTAATTCTTTTTTTGCTGATAATAAACTTTCACATTGTTAGAGCAAAACCCTTGTTTTGCTTCCTACAGATTTCTTCCTTGTGATAGGTTTTTGCATGTAGGTTTCTTGGGCTTAATAGATTTATTTTTCATCAAATCTTACATGGTATCAGAGTTGGATCTGATGTAGCTTGTTCATGTTTGAAGAAAAAAGGGAGAAAATGTTTGATAGAAGAAATTTGGGATTCTTCAGCTAATTTGAGAGGTTCTAGTTGTAGTTTTTAGATCTGGTATTCCTTCTCTGAGCTATTCACAGTGGTGTCCTTCCTAGTATTGTTTACTAGACTTGCACCTTATTCTTCTAAACGTCGTGCATGAGCCAACGTCTGCATTGGAAGATCTGAAATGGCAAAACTTCAAACCCCATGAGCACCGTACTTTGACTTGAATTTTTTTTTCCTACGATTGCTATCCAGATCTGTAGTCTATTTCATCAGTAAATTCTTTAGGTACACAGAGATTTGTCTCAATCATCTACTGCTTTCTATTGTTTTCTAGCTTTCAGTTTGTACTGGGGATTGGATTTTTGCATTGTAGGGGGGTGTTTCTTCTTGCTTTTTGTCATTTACATCAGAAAACTAGAATCTATAAACACCAAAACAAAACAAACAAACCCCTTCTACATCTTCTGTCTAGTTCTGAAAGACCACTAAATAATAATAAAAAAATTTAGAGTAGTTGAGGCACAATTCACAGGATGGCTGATAGATCTATTGAATCTCTCACACCGCATAATTATCACACTTGGAAGGGTCGCATGATGACTCTTCTCCAGTCTCAAGGGTTATGGTCCTGTTTGGATAAGGTTCAGCCTTAATTGACTCGCGCCTTTAAGGTTATGCAACATAGGAACAATATGGATCAGGCTATGGGATTGATGGCTTTGCACATTTCCGACAGTCTCCTATTTCATCTTGATGGTTGTCTCACTCCTCGAGCCATTTGGACCAAGTTTGATGGACTTTTTCATACTGTCAATGAGTTCAAAGCTTTGCAACTTGAGGTCGAGTTAAATTCCTTGGTACCTAATTCATTTCCCTCCATTGAGGACTTCCTGATGAAGTTCAAACAACAAAGATCTATCTTGTAGGGTTGTGGAAAGGTTAAGACTGATACAGAGTGCATCTTCCTAATCCTCTCCAAGCTTTGGGGTCCATTTTAGATCTTCTCTTCAACCTTCTATTCCACCATGGATGCCTTGGGTGCTCGACATGTCATGCCTACTTTTGAGGTATTTTGTGATCATCTAACTCATGAGCAAGCTAAGCTCAAGTAGATGGATTCACTTTCAGGTTCATAGAACCAAGCATTGGTAGCCCAGTCCTCCAAGGGAAAATAGAAGTAGAAACCGAAGCTTAAGAAAGATTTAGGGGCTAGTGAGAATCCCTCCAAGTGACCACTTATGTTTGATTCAAAACCATAGCCCAAACAGAAATCTTCGCAATCTAGTGAGTCTTCCTCCAAGACTAAGAAGACATCTAGTGATCCTTGCAGTTTTTGTGGCAAGAAAGGACATCCAGTTTCTAGGTGTTGGAAACATTTAGAGGCTTTAGAGGAAGCCATGTAGCAGCATAATATCAGTGCACCTCAGCGTCCTTCACAGCCCATAGGGAAAGGTCATGCTCTTTTTGCATGAGCATTGTCCTCAGAATCCACTTGGATTCTAGATTCTGGTGCCTCTCACCATATGACACACATAGAGGATTTGGTCACTGCTCTTGCCCCTACAGGCACTAGACATATTGCAGTTGGTGACTTAGCACAACTTTCAGTTCAGGGTTCAGGGATTGTTTCATTGGATGGTGGTTGTCTTCAGGATGTGCTTCTGGTTCCTAACATTTCGACAAACCTTCTATCTATTTATCAGATTTGCCACTCTAGCTCTGGTAAGACAGTTGAGTTCTCACCACATGATGTGGTTATTCGAGACCTTCATGATCTTGACTTGGTTGTGGCTACTGGGAGTGTGGATTCTGCATCATGCTTATACAGATTTGATGGCTTTGAGAGTTTAGACACTGTTGGTTCCTCTCTTATAGCACATGCAGATTCAGTGAGCAGGCTTTGGCATGAGTGTTTTGGCCATGTCAATTACAGATATCTACAGCAGATGAGTACTCAGGCACTTGTGATTGGGCTCCCATAGATTTCTTGTACTGATGGTGTATGTCAAGGTTGTGTCCTTGGAAAACATCATTGAGATCCTTTTCCTAAGGGTTGAGCCACTCGTGCTAGGGAAAACCTAGAGTTGGTACATAGTGATCTTATGTCCTTTCTGACTCCTTCCTTTTCAGGGGCCTGCTATGTGCTCACTTTTATTGATGACTTCTCCAGACGTACATGGGTTTACTTTCTTAAGTACAAGTCTGATGTATTTGACTCATTCAAGACTTTTAAGACATTTGTGGGGAAGCAATCTGGACTTTCTATTAGGAGGATATGCATAGATAATGGGGGGGAGTATATTAATCAGGATTTCAGATATTTTTGCACTGAGCATGGTTTACAACATTAGTTTACATTCCCTCACACCCCTGAGCAGAATGGTGTCACTGAGAGAAAGAACATAACCATACGGGAGATGGAAAATTGTATGATACAGTCTCGAGCTATGAGTTCTTCATTTTGGGCTGAGGTAGTCAATTGTGCCAATTATATTCAGAATTGGATGCCTCATAAGGCATTGCGACATATGATTCCTGAGAAGGCTTGGACCCATGCCAAGCCTGATGTTTCTACATTCTGAGTTTTTGGTAGTGAGGCTTGGGAATTTATTCTTGATGCTCAGTGCAAAGCCATGGAGAGGAAGAGCTGACCACTCATATTTGTTGGCTACTGTGAGGATGTTAAGGCCTACAGGCTATTTGATCCTGATTCCAGAGAATTCTTGTTTAGGTGGGATGTCTAGTTTGATGAGCGCTATCCTCAGATGGATTCTCCATCACCAGCTTCTCCCTCATTGCCTACTCCTCCCTCTTCATCTCTTGAGGATTACTTATCTCTTGAGGATGATGTAGATGATGATCCACCCTCTCCACCACCACCAGTTGCTCCGCATTTGACTAGGTGGGCCCGTGTTACTGTTGAGGTAGCTGGTTCTTTAGTAGCTGATCATTTAGATACTCGCCGTACTCGTGATTAGACATCTGGTTCTATTCTTTTAAGTCATGCCATTTTAGATGATCCTCAAAAGTTTTTAGAGGTGATAGGTCACCTTGAGTGGGATAGGGCCATGGATGAGGAGTATTCTTCTTTGATGAAGAATCATACTTGGGATCTTTTTCCTCTTCCTAAGGGAAGAAAGTTGGTTCGGTGCAAGTGGGTGTACCATACCAAGTATGTTGCAGATGGTTCTATTGATAAGTATAAGGCACGTCTTGTTGCAAAGTGGTTTTCTCAAGTAGAGGGTATTGACTACTCTAAGACCTTTTCTCATGTCACCAAGATGAACTCTATATGCCTTGTACTTTCACTTGTAGCTTCATAGGGATGGACAGTGTTTCAGATGGATGTGAAGAGTGCCTTCTTGCATGGAGACCTACATGAGGAGTTCTATATGGAGCAGCCTCAAGGATTTGTGCAGGACACTTCTTTGGTTTGTAGACTTCGATGTTCATTATATGGTCTCAAACAAGCCCCTCGGGCTTGGTATGAGAAGATGGACTCTTTCTTGCTTTCCTCTCACTTCACACGCTGTCATTCTGATCACACTGTATATTCAGCATCAGGAGGGTGATTTTTTGATTCTTGTGCTATATGTAGATGATCTCATCCTTATAGGTAGCTCATCCTCCATGATTCAAAGTGTTCAGAGAGCTTTGATGGAGCAGTTTGAGATGACAGATCTTGGTCTTCTGCACTTCTTCCTGGGTCTACAGGTTATTCAGTCTTTATATGGGATTTCCATATTTCAAGAGAAGTATGCTCTTGATATTCTTCAGTGATTTGGCATGCTTGCTTGCAAGTCTTCCCCCACTCCATTTCAGTCAGGTGTTGTGTTGTCTTCCACTTGTTCGACTCCTTCAGTGGATCCCACTTTATACAGGTAGTTGGTTGGCAGTTTGTTGTACCTGACATATTCTCATCATGATCTTTCCTTTGCGGTTGGCCTTGTCTCTCAGTTTTCCCATGATCCTCATGAGAGCCATTGGTAAGCAACCAAATGTATTTTGAGGTACATTTGGGGCACCACTCATTATGGCATTCACTACACTTTAGGATCCCCTCACATCATTGGCTTCACTGACTCCGATTGGGCTGGTGATGTCAATGATCGAAAGTCTACTTTTGGCTTTGTTTTTTGCCTTGGTTCTGGTCCTATCACATGGTCTTGCAAGAAGCAGTCTGCTATTGCATTATCATCTATAGAGGTTGAGTACCATGTAGCAGTATTAGCCAATCATGAGGTTTTATGGCTTCGATAGTTGATGACAGAGTTTGGGTTTCCTCCAAATAGTCCCACTATTCTTTGGTGTGACAATCAGAGTGCCATTCACATTTCTCACAACCTAATGGAGCATCAGTAGACAAAGCACATTGAAATCCACATGCATTTCATCAGGTAGTTGATTCAGGATGGTTCTCTCATCTTGGAGTACATTCCTACAAAGGAGCAAGTTCCATACATCTTCACTAAACCTTTGGCATCTCCGCACTATCTTCAGTTGCACTCCATGCTTGGGGTGAAAGAAGTTGTCCTTGGGGGGTCTCAATGAGGCCTTCCTTCCTTCATGTTTTTTATTTTAGCATGTTTCTTTATCTCTTTTTGGAGAGGATTTTTTTCCCACTAGGTTTTCTCCTTTACTACGCTTTATAGAGATTTTGTTGTATTCAGGTACCTGATCAGGCCATGTTGCTAGGATCCACAAGTTGCATTGTAGTTCCTTTTCTTTCTTTTGCATTGTTTGTAGCTGCATTGTAGCTCATCTTAAGGGGGGGTGTCAGAGTAAAGTAATTAATTAACTTTATTCTCCTCTTAAGACTTCACTTTATGCACATATATTAGTCATTTAATAATTAATATTAATTATTAAATGCACTCACCTTAGGGTTAGGTTTTCCTTTCAGTTTTGATCTCCTTTTATAAGGTTTGATCTCTTGTATTGTATTTACTTCTTAATTCTTTTTTTGCTGATAATAAACTTTCACATTGTTAGAGAAAAACCCTTGTTTTGTTTCCTATAGATTTCTTCCTTGTGACAGGTTTTTGGATACAGGTTTCTTGGGCTTAATAGATTTCTTTTTCATCAAATCTTACAGACACATGACAACATCTCTTGCATCTTAGGTTTTCTCCTTTTCCTATGTAATCAAGCATCTTGTTCATTTGTATCATATCAATAATAAATCTAAGATCTCATATTGTAGATCAATAGAAATCTCAATTTGTAGCTTTTAGTTGCAACACTTTATGTGTGGTGTAATTTCTCTTGGAAAGATCCTTTGAAGTGTGTGTAGCTTAATTGGATTATTCAACATCCATTATTTTAACAAAAACAGTTTTTTTATGCTCTAAATGTGCAAAAATAACTAAAAATGCAAAAAAAAGAAACACAAGACCACCTCTTGATTCACCTACATTAAGCACAAATAAAGGAAAGATAAAACAAGACTGATTATACCTTTGCTTGTGTTGATTCTTTGGTTGGCCCTTGATAGTTGATAATGTGTTCTCCTTTTGATGGAAAGAATGCTAAAATGGATGCAAATGGGTTCAAAATGATGAGGGTTTGATGAGGATTCCAATGAGAGATGTGGGTAGTTGAGGAGATGAACAAGATAAATGCAATGAGAGAATGAAGATGAGCAACAATGGTGGATATGAGAAGATGCAAGTATGAACTTGAGAGGTGAAGTTGGTTGAGTTGCAAGTGTGTGAATGAAAAGTGTTGTTATAAATGCATAATAATGAGAATGAAAGAAAAATCCTTCATTTTATGGAGACAAACCCTAGGGAAATAGGCGGTTGAGATCTTGCCACCATGGGCAAGATGGATAATGATACATGAGGTGGAAGGTGACATGTGAGGGGAAGGTACTTGTAATTACCTTGGAATAAGGATGATGTGACCTCTCAATGATCACATGGGGAAGAGGAGAATCTTGGATAAATAAAAGCGAATTTAAAATTCACATGATTGGGGATGTATTAAGGATAAGACAAGGTTCTAAAAAGAGAGGTGAGAAGTACCTTTGATAAGATAAGGTCCTTAAAAAGGTAAGTACTTACCCACATGTGACTGATGTGACAAGTCAAAGGTTCTAAAACTTGTGTGGGAATAAGGAGTCTTGGAAGGATAAAAAGAAATTTAAAATTCCTTGGGGAAAGAGAGAAATCTTGGATGAATAAAAAAGAATTAAAAATTCCTTGGGGGATGGGGAGTGTTGACCAAGGTATTGATTAGGCTTAACTGATCAGTAATTAGAAGATAATTAGTGGTTAAGGAAGATTAGAAGCCAACTTGCAAAATTTGGAGGATGTACCACATCCTAATCAAGGATTAGGAATGTGCACATCCCTAATGAAGAGATTAGGAGAATGATTAAGATTAAGAAAATGATGTGACATGTGAGGAATTAAATAAATGTCATATTTATTTAATTCAGTTGATGAAAATAGGAGAATAAAGGATAAATTATTTAATTAATAACTAAATACCTTAGGGATTTAGAAGAATTAAGAGTATTAATTAAATAATAGAAATATTACATAATTAATGCAAATAAGAGGATGTTTAGATGAAAAGGGATAAATTTGGACAAACACAAGTGTCCAAATTTAGGTGTCTACAAGAATAATCCACCACACCAAAACAAAAATACAAAAATGAACCTATAAAACTGAAGGAGACAAATATTGTGGTAAAATGGTATCCTAAAATGGCAAGAATAAGTGAATATTGGGGTGTAAAGGTGGTAGCACAAGCAATAGAAGCCCTATCAAAATTTCAAGATCTATTTCCTAGGAAAATTATAGAGATGAAAGGAATAAAGGAGGAAGTTGAAGTGATGAATACTCAAACCAAATATGGGGATAAACTATTAAGGAAAAGGTTGTATAGATTAAATCCAAATATGGAGAAGAAAGTAAAAGTTGAAATAGATAAGATTCTAGCTATCAAAATAATCAAACCAATAGAATATGTAGACTAGATAAGTCCCATGGTAGTATAGAAAAATAAAAAAAGAGAGATAAGGGTGTGTCTATACTTTCAAGAGTTGAACAAGGCATGCTTACATGATCCATTCCCAACTCCCTTTACAAAATAAATATTAGAATTAGTAGTTGAATGAGAGATTTATTCATTCTCTTATTACTTATCTGGATACCATCAAGTGAAAATCGAGGAGGAAGACCAAAATAAGACCACTTATGCTACTGAATGGGACTCCTATATGTATACAATAATTCCATTTGGATTAAAGAATTACCTTATGGTATTTAGCTAGATAATGATCAACACTTTCAAATATTGTATTCATGATTTATTTTAGGTGTTGGATAGGATAAGTGAGCGGGGGGTGAATCAGTTGTCATATATTATAACCTTGAATTCAATTACTAGAACTAACACATAAAAAGATTAAGTTATTAACCATAAAATGAAAAAGCACGAAGACAATAACACCAAATTTACATGGAAAACCCAGTGAGGGAATAAAACAGTGAGGAATAACTCACACTATAGAGAATATCAAAACCAATTACAAAAAGGCTCACTACCTAAAATAAGGATTCACTATCTAGGCTCATTTTCCACAAAGCTACAACCTGAAGGGCTCACTACCACAGAGATACAAAGAAGACAAAGAAGACTTGTTATAGAGTGCTACGCCCTTAATATTATTGTACATCAGGTTATGAATAGTTAGCTTGTGGCTATCTTAACTCTCTATTAAGTCATAATATCATTAGTATATTGTTATTTAGTTTTTTAGGTTGGCCTAATTCTTATATAGGTGTGTCTAAGTCGGCCTAGGTGATATCCTTGGCATAAATAGGTATATATAGGAGGTTGTGAGTCTTATTTCATCAAGTGGAAGTGTGTTCTCATTAGAGATATTTGGAGGTTTTCCCCCTCAAAGTGGCTTGTTATTCTCAGTTATTATTGAGTATTTACAGCATATTTCATATCATATTCTTCTATTGTGCAAGTTATTTCATAACAAGTGGTATCAGAACATGATCTTGGCACCATAGAGGCAAGGTTTTTCTCAATTTTAGAGGCGATTTTGGGAAGAGCATATCTTTCATATTTTGGCAAATTTTTTTCTTATTTTTAAATTGTTTTTGAAGAAAATATTGAAGAAGCTACAGTCCAAATTTCATAAGAATTGGAGCAGAACTAAGCGAATTATTACAGAATTAGGGTTTCTACACTATTTTTTTGGAATCTACATATCTCGCACATCTTGTTGAATTGGAGTCTGATTTTTATTGGGTTTTTGAAGACATAATAAAGGAGATTACAGTAAAAATTTTAGAGAATTTAAGTTTCATTTGTGTTATTTATTTCAACATTAGTGGTTTCCATTATGCTGGGGCCTGCAACAAGGGGTAAAAAGAATGTCACTCCGGGGAAGACTCCTGATAAGGATGGTGAAAAAATCAAGGATATTACTCATAATGAGGAAATAAATAAGGTCAAGGAAGACATTTCCTCAATTAAGATGGATATGTGTGACCTAAGAGGATATATATTGGACATACGAAACATGTTAAGCACCTACATGGCTGAATCAAGAAAGGAGTTCTCAAGCGGCCAAGGTGAAAATTCTAGGTCAGCTACTACTGACACAAGCTTTAGTACTCCTATGGGATCTAGGAATTTATTTCCAAAGGTGGATATGTGCAAGTTTGATGGTAAGGATCCTCTAACATGGATAAACCAAATGGAGAATTTTTTTTGAAGTACACCAAATCCCAAATGGACAAAAGGTCACGATGGCTTCCTTATATTTAGAACCAGATCAATTCATTTGGTATCGTTGGCTTTGCACTCATCGAGGTAAAAAGGGGCTCACCATCTCATGGTCAATTTTTAAGAGGAACTCCAAGCACAATATAGCAATAGCGTCATAGACAACTTCTTCAGCTAGCTAGCTAAACTTCAACAAACAGGATCAGTTAAGGATTATATTCAGCAATTCCAAAATCTATCCTTAAGGGTGGATATTACAATTACGGAGGAAAACTTGAATGACTTATTCTTGAGTGGTCTCAAGGATCACATTCAACATGAGGTACGCATGTTTAGCCCTAGTTCCATAAATGAGTCTTTTATCTTAGCACGCAGGGTAGAGGAGAAGTATTTGATTCCTAAGAAGCAAGGGGCTAATGTGACATGAGAGAAAGGATATTCAACACAACATACTAAGTTGACTCCACAAAAAATTGAGGAGAAAAGAGCAAAAGTTTTTTGTTTCAATTGTGATAGCAAATACAGTCAAGGACATAAATGTAGTGAAAAGAAATTGGTTTATATTGAAGGTCCCAATGAGGAAGAAGAGGAGGAACCCATACTAGAAGATGAAAGGGAGTCAAATGAGGAATCACATGATTCTCAACCAATCATTTCTTGTCATGCACTCTCAGGTTTTAGCACTCCACAAATATCAAGGTGGTGGGGTTCCTAAAGAAGCAGAAGGTAACAGTGTTGATCGACTCAGGTAGTACTCATAATTTCATCAACAAAAAGTTAGCTACTCATCTAAATTGTTTCATATATCCAACTCCAGAGTTTCAAGTTTTGATTGCAGATGGTGGTACAGTTAGTTGTTCAGGGAAGTGTCATAGCATTAAATTATCCATGGGAGATTATCAACTTGATACCCCAATGTATGCGATATCCATGGGTGCAAACATTTATTGTTTTGGGAGTACAATGGCTTACTACATTAGGAACAATTGAGATGAACTTCCAAGAACTATTCATGAGATTTCAATTAGAAGGAAGGCTAGTAGAGCTAAGGGGGTTGAAGGAAAAATCTCCACAAATGGTAAGCTCTCATCAAATGCAAAAGTTGCTTAAGAAAGGAGTGGATGGATTTGTGGCACAACTATGTTCATTAAAAGTCTCTCAATCTAATACTCCTACTCATCTAGATTTGCAAGCTATAATTGATCGTCACTCAGTTGTAAAAGGAGATATGCCTAAATGAATTCCTCCTAAGAGGGATCATGATCATGCCATACAGTTAGTCCCAGGGAGCCAACCACCAAACATCAGGCCTTACATGTATCCACATATACAAAAGAGAGATAGAAAATATTGTTGAAGAGATGCTAGAGGTAGGAATCATCAGGCATAGCCAAAGTGCTTACTCCTTGCCTGTGGTGATGGTACGTAAGAAGGATGATACTTGGCACATGTGTCCAAATTATAGAGTGCTCAACATGTACACCATTAAAGATAAGTTTCCAATTCCAGTCATTGATGATTTGCTAGATGAATTAAATGGAGCTATGTTTTTTACCAAGTTAGATCTTAGATCAGTTATCACCATTCGAGATTAAGGAGGAAGATATTTGTAAGACAACATTTTAGACTCATGATGGTCATGATGAATTTTTGGTGATGCCATTTGGTCTTACCAATGCACCATCTACATTCCAAAGTTTGATGAATTCCATTTTTAATAAGTTCTTGAGAAAGTATGTGTTAGTATTCTTTGATGATATATTAATTTATAGCAAGACTTGGGAAGAAAATTTGCAACATGTGGACCAAGCATTAAAAATACTTGAAGATCATAAACTCTATGCTAAGCCATCCAAGTGTGCTTTTGGTCTTACAGAGGTGGAGTATTTGGGACACATAGTTTCACATGAAGGAGTAAAGGTGGACCCTAACAAAATTAAGGCTATCATGGAATGGCCTATTCCAAAAACCATTAAGAAAATGAGAGGATTCTTGGGATTGACATAGTACTATAGAAGATTTGTGAAGAATTATGGTAGTATATCAGCACCTCTCACCACTCTATTGAAGAAGGATTCTTTTCATTAGAACGAGTCTGCCAATATAGCATTTGAGAGATTGAAGGAGGAGGATATAGTATTTTAACTCTGGTACTTGCCACTCTAACTTCACCAAGATTCATTAGTAGATGTGATGCTTCTAGAAATGGGATAGGAGCAGTGCTCATGCAAGAAGGTCGACCAATTGCTTTTGAGAGTCGTCAATTAAAAGGTAAGAATCTACTAAAACCTATTTATGAGAAGGAAATGCTAGCAATACTCCATGCGGTGAAACAATGGTGGCCTTATCTATTGGGTAGACATTTCAAGGTTAAGACAGATCATGATAGCCTAAAATAATTTTTGGAACAATGACTATCTTCTGAAGAGCAACAAAAATGGGTCACTAGGATGTTAGGAAATGACTTTGAGATTGTATATAAGAAAGGGAAAGAAAATATTATGCTTGAATTCATATCAAGGAAGGATGATGAGAAAGATGAAGCCTTACATTGCCTTTCAAATATTACAAGAAATTGGGTGGAGGAAGCCAAGCGAGAGTGGAAAAATGATATTGCGACAAGTAATCTCTCGCCGACATCAATTAAAAATCCCTAGTAGTTCAGATAGTTTTGTTGGAAGGAGATAGTCCTTGGTATAAAGAGCATTTGTATCTATACAAGAATTCCACTCTTAAACACAAGATTCTCAAAAAGTTGCATGAGTCTCCAGTGGGTGGTCATTCGGGATTTTTGAAGACATATCATGAGCAGGAAAATTTCTTTTTTGGGAGGGGCTAAAGGGGTGATGTTCAAAATTTGTGGCTACGAATGTTTGGTGTGTCAAAGGAGCATAAGGAAGAATTAAGACACAGGTCTCTTGAAACCTTATCTATTCCTTACGGTGTTGGGAAGAGGTATCCATGGACTTCATCACAGGGCTTCCCAAATCTAAAGGTCATAATGTCATCATGGTGGTAGTTGATCGGCTCACTAAATATGCACATTTCATTGCATTAGCACATCCTTTTATAGCAAGTGCAGTGGCTAAAGCTTTTTTGGAGAATATCCAAAAGCTACATGGTACACCTAAAGTTATTTTTAGTGATTGTGATCCTATCTTCAATAGTCACTTTTGGAAAGATTTATTCTCATGTTTGGGTACTCAATTGGCTCTTAGCTCTTCATACCACCCTCAATCAGATGGGAAAACGAAGGTTGTTAATAAGTGTTTGGAAGGATATCTACATTTTTTCACTTCAGAGAAACAGTCTCAGTGGGTAGATTGGCTACCACTTGCAGAATGGTGGTATAACACTTCTTTTCATAGCTCATCAAAATAGCTCATCAAAAATGTCTCCATTTTGGCACTTTATGGATATCATCCTCCTTCCATCGCATCATCAATTAAGGTGTCCCCAAGAGTTCAGGCAGTAGAAGACCACTTGCTTCATCAACAACAAGTACTTTCAGGACTCAAGGAGAATTTAGCCATGGCACAAAATCGAATGAAACAACAGGCAGACCAACATCGTAGTGAAAGAAGTTTTGAAGTTGGGGATTAGGTCTTCTTGCGATTGCAGCCTTATAAGCAAATCTCACTAAAGCAGCAAAGAAAGAATAATAAGTTGTCACCAAAGTATTATGGTCCATACCAAATCATGCAGAAGATCGGTACTGTTGCCTACAAGCTTGAGTTGCCACCAACAACAAGATACATCTAGTTTTTCATGTTTCTGTTTGAAGAGGTAGTGGGCATAATATTCCCCTCAAACAACATG
Organism: Sequoia sempervirens; assembly: GCA_007258455.2. Taxonomy (NCBI): domain Eukaryota; kingdom Viridiplantae; phylum Streptophyta; class Pinopsida; order Cupressales; family Cupressaceae; genus Sequoia; species Sequoia sempervirens. Next base: position 1,767,141 of record VDFB02137365.1, on the reverse strand, counting down.
TGAGCTAGATGAAGAAGGAATCATTTTGGAGACGAGTGCATTGATCAGGCATACAAAGAAGTTGAGGGAATGAGACTATCAACGGTGTCTCATCGATGGAAGAAGTTACTGGATTGAAGATGCCAAATGGGAAGACAAGGAGTTCATTCAAAAGTTTCCAAACTTGATTAGCATTGAGGACAATGCTTCTTTGAAGAAGGGGGGCATGCTATGCCCTTAATATAATTGTACATCGGGTTATGAATAGTTGGCTTGTGGCTATCTTAACTCTCTATTAAGTCATATTATCATTAGTATATTGTTATTTAGTTGTTTAGGTCAGCCTAAGTCTTATATAGGTGTGTCTAAGTCAGCCTAGGTGATATCCTTGGCATAAATAGTTATATATAGGAGGTTGTGAGTCTTATTTCATCATCAAGTGGAAGTGTGTTCTCATTAGAGATATTTGGAGGTTTACCCCCTCGAAGTGGCTTGTTATTCTCAGTTATTATCGAGTATTTGCAACATATTTCATATCATATTCTTCTATTGTGCAAGTTATTTCATAACATAGAGAGACAAAAATCCCAATGCAACAAAGATTCTTCTGCAATCACTAATCAACTTGCATGAATGATAGAGTTTTCCTTCTGCTCATTACATCTAGAAACTCGACGTTAAGCTTCCCACTAAAAAACCACACACCTAACTCACACTTTAAGAATAGCATCAAAGTGGTGTTTGCTCTTTCACTTATCTTCCTTATTTTCTTATGTACAATTTTCATCGCTAACACATTTTGTATTTATACTATCTCCAACCTTGAAAAGATACAAATTCAACCATCCAACTTCAAATTCAAATTAGGTCAGCACCAAACATCCTAGGGTGGAATTAGAATGAGGGTGACCCAAACACACACTTCATCAGACCCATAATAGATCCAACATGCTTCATCAACTTCAAAAATAGTGCTTGACACATGGTCAATCAAATTAGTGTAAAACACATAGATCAATTAAGCTTGATGCTTCCAAATTCTAAAACCATCTTCAATAGAACAAGGGAAACATAATTATAGAGCCACAAGCCATAAGACTTCAACAAAGAGAAATATGGACCAAAAAAATTCTCCCAGACCTCATTTAGAACATAGAGAAGCATGGTTCACAAGCACTAAAACAACATCCTCAATAGCTAAATACCTACAACCTTCCTTTAATATAATTTTCTCAATATCCTCAACATATACAATCAAAAATAACTAGTAGATAACCAATTGACTGGTTGAGATCAATGACAAAACTTCATTCCTCTATCCATTCTTGCAAAAATCTCCCCATTTTTCATTAATGGCAACACAAGATGTGAAAAACCATCAAAGTTACCATACCAATTCTGAAAATACTTCACAAGTCTTCCTCATTACCTGATTTGTCTTATTAACTTCCTTTTCCTTTTCACATGCTCTCTCTCTCTTTCTTTCTTTTTCACATGCTTTCTCTCTCTTTCTTTTTCACATGCTTTCTCTCTCTTTCTTTCTTTTTCACATGCTTTCTCTCTCCCTTTTTGACATCAATGGAAAAGGAAAAAGATATTTCCATTGAAACTTCCTTTGACATGAAAATAGAATACTCATAATGACAACACTTAAAAAAAATCTGCCTGCTCCCCCTGAGGGTTAGCCACCAAAAGCATCAACCTAAAAAGATAGAATCATGAATCCATCAGACTAATGCATCTCCAATTGCATATTAGTTTGTAAAAGGAGGGGCAATAAACCCTAGCTTATCCCGGAGATACTCAAAAGTATCTTTACGAAGAGCCTTTGTAAATATATTTGTAATCTGATCCTTTTTCAAAACATGCTCAAGCTTGACTTCATTCTCCATGACCTTCTCTCTTAAGAAATGATACCTGATATATATATATGGTTCATTCTCAAGTGCATAATAGGATTCTTTGAAATATTAATTGCACTTGTGTTATTATAGAAGATAGAAATATGATCATCATATAGTATTGTGATATCTTTCAATGTATGTTTCATCCATAAAACTTGTGTACAAGAAGATGTGGTAGAAATATACTTAGCTTTAGTAGTAGAAAAAGAGATTGAATCTTGCTTCTTACTCAACCATGCCATTAATCTACATCCAAGAAAGAATGCACCACCACTTGTACTCCTTCTGTCATCTATACTTTTGGCCCAATTTGCATTTGTATAAGAACTGAGTGTAAAATAAGTATCTTTAGGATACCATAATCCATAATCCAGAGTGCCTTTGAAATATCTGAATATTCTTTTAATTGCGGTAACATGGGTTTCCTTCATATTTTCTTGAAATCTAGCTACAAGACAAACCACATGCATAATATCTGGTCTAGTAGTAGTCAAATACATTATTCCACCAATCATAGATCTATACTTTCTTTGATCAGTCTTAGGTGAATCCTCATCTTTACTCAACTTGCAACTAGTCACCATAGGAGTACTTATAAGTTTGGACCCGTCCATCCCAAATTTTCTCAACATCTCTCTCACATAATTAGATTATGAAATGAAAATTCCTTTCTCTATTTGATTAATCTGTAGCCCAAGAAAGAAATTCATTTCACCAAGCATAGAAATTTAAAATTCTTTCCACATCTCTTTCACAAACATCTTGCACATCTTTTCATTTCCTCCATAGATAATGTCATCAACATATACAACTATAGTCAATATTTTTTCATTTCTAGTCTTGAAATACAAATTATTGTCTGTCATACCTTTGTTAAATCCTTGTTAATTCAAATACTTATTTAGCCTTGCATACTAGGCTCTACGAGCTTGATTCAATCCATGCAAATCTTTCCTCAATCTGCACACCATATCTAGTTAATCCTGTTAACTGAAATCCTTCTAGTTGTTCCATGTAGACCTCTTCTTGTAGTTCACCATTCAAAAATCTTGACTTGACATCCATCTGATAGACTTTGAAATATTTATAAGAAGCTAATGCAAAGAACATCCTTATAGCTTCCATTCTTGCTACCGAGGAAATTTTTTTGTAAAAATATATACCTTCCACTTGTGAGTAGCCTTTACACATAAGCCTTGCTTTATTTTTGACAACTTTCTCATTATCATTCAACTTGTTTCTGAATACACATTTTGTTCCAATGATATTTTTTTTTGCCAATCTTCGGACCAATTCCCAAGTTTGATTCATTTCAATCTACAAAAGTTCTTTCATTGCTTCCTTCCAATGTTCATCCTTATAGGCTTCACTTACTGACTTTGGCTCAATTTCAAAAAATAAGCACAAATTTACTTTAGCAGCAACTTGTCTTCTAGTTAACACACCTTTTGTCTTGACTCCAATAATCTAACTTTCTGAATGGTTCCTCAATACATATTTCGGTGTTCTAGGGGACATCATTGAATCATCTTCTTCTCTTTCATTCTATTCATTCTACTATTTCTTCTCATTTATATCTCATTCTTCAATAATTTATTCTATCCTACACAATCGGGTTCATTAGACACATATCCATCAATATCAATAGACTTCTTCACTATTTCATCAACCTTCACATTCGAGCTTTCTACAATCTTCCTCAATCTTTTGTTGAAACATTTGTATGGCTTTCATTTAGTAGAGTATCCAAGAAATATTCCTTCATCACTTCTTGCATCAAACTTTCCTAATGTTTCCTCATCTCTTCTATTATAGCATTTGCTTCTGAATACCTTGAAATATTTGATTGTAGGAATTCTTCCATGCCATTGCTCACAGGGAGTCTTTGTATTGTTTTATCTTTCTTGAAATTGATTGAATACATATACAATAGTATGAATAGCTTATTTCCAATAAACTTTCGGTAATCAAACTTTAGTGATCATTGACCTAGTAGCTTCTTGAACTATCATGTTTTTCCTTTCAACAACTCCATTTTGTTGAGGGGTTCTCAGAGTAGATAATTGTCTCTTTATTCCACGCACTTCACAAAACACATTGAACTCATGGGAGGTGAATTCACCACCTTTTCCATATCTCAAGCATTTTATCTTCAAATTCACTTCATTTTCAACCATAGCCTTGAATGCCTTGAATCTATCTAATGGGTATGTGCAAGATCATGATAGGCCAAAAAGTGGTGATATAATTGGTATGTGTAAGGTACGTGGCTGACGACTTTTTTTTTACCCAAAATTGATAAAATAAAAAGGTTTTTTAAAGGAGATTCTTAGCTTTCCACTAATATAAATTATTCTTTACTTTGAATTTAATAAATAATCATTATTCATTTTCTATTTGAATTATAACTAAAGTCTTGATTGATATCGATTGAAGAAACATTTATAGCTTTCAAATGGTATCACATTTTTTGAATCAAAACATGTGTCACATTATATGCTTTGCATACTCATAGGATTAAAAAAAAAGAATTTCATGAAGTTTTGAAGTTAAGGTGGTCAACAAAGGTTTTTATTATTTTTAAAATTTGTAATAAACAAATTAATAATTAATTATTTACTTGGAAAAAAATTACAAAAAATATGCATCACATTCATACATGAGTCCCTCTACTTTATATCTAAAATATTATAAGAAAATATTATCATTTTATTATGATTAGGGTTGGTCAGACACACCTACTTCTTATTTTTCCATAAAATTTAAGTACTATTGCATTGAAATTTCACCACCAAATAGATTTCTTTTTTTAAAATAAAACCAGTAGTTTAGAAACTACATTCAATTTTCTATAGATTATATTCTTACATATTTTTGAAATAATATAGATAACTTATTCAAATTTTTATGTCAAGTTGCCTAACTCTAACTTTTTTGAATTTTTTGTCACTTAAGGGCCTATTTTTTCCATGATTCTACACATACCCTAATTCTTTTGATTTTTCTCTTAAAAATGTAACCCATGTATATCTAGAATAATCATCAATTAAAAGCATAAAGTACCTTTCACCAAGTAGACTTTGTACTCTCATGGGACCGAAAGATCTATATGAACCAAATCTAGTAATCTAGTAGTAGATTGTTCTCTTGATCTGTAATGATTTCTTGTATGCTTCTCGAACTGGGAATTTATGTAGATAGCATTTATAGGATTTGTAATTCTTAGTAGATCTCTCACTACCTGAATAGTACTAATCCTTTCCAAGTTATCAAAATTCATGTAACACATTCTCCTATGCCATAACCAACTATCATTTATCTGAGTCATAAAATATCATCCATCAACACCTTTAAGCTGATAAATATTCCCTTCATATTCTTATCTTGTAGAAATTAATGTTTTGGATTATTTTTGGATCTCACACTTCTCATCCTTAAACACAATATCATATCCCTTTCTGCACATTTGACCAATGCTCAACAGATTATGCCTTAAATCCTTAACATAGTAGACATTGTCAATGTGATGCTTGCCATCAAAACTTACTAAACCTATACCACAAATTTTAGCACTAGTATCATCTCCAAACATAACCATACCTCCATCATATTTTTCAAGTTTCAAAAATTTACTCTTGTCACCAGTCATGTGATGTGAGCAACCACTATCAACTACCAAAAAATTCTTTTCATGTTTAGCATGTAGGGAAGAGATAATTATACCTTCATTTTTTTCCTTCTCCTTCTCCTTCTTCTCCGAACGACTTTCCTTCGACTGTTTTTCTAAATTAGTAGAAGTAGGTTCATCTTTAATTTCCAAGAACAAGAATTCATTTTCATCTAGAACTTCATATTATGAATCTTCATTTGTAATACTAACATTCTCATTAACATAGTAAGCTTTGTTAATCTTCTTTCCTTTATTTTCTTTCTCATATATTTTTTTATTCTTTTTAGCTCTTTTCGGACACTTTGTAGCATAGTGACCAATTTCTCCACAACTAAAGCACTTAAAGGGAAATTTACCTTCATACTTACCGAAGCATTTTCTCATTCTTCTTACAAAGTTATCCTTGATTTCATAAAAGTTCTCTTCATCTAGATCTTTAGTTTTTGTAGCTTTAAAAGCAGTCTTTGTCATGTCTCCACTTCTTAGATTCAACTTCCTCATCTCATAAGATGCCAAAAATCCTAGCAGAAAATCCTTATTACAAGTATTATCATCTATAGTCTGCTCAATAACACTCACCTTTTCATTGTAAGCATCATGAGGAGTTCTGAGAATCTTCTTTACAATTCTGGTTTCATTTATAGTAGTGCGAAGAGATTGCATTCCAGCCACTACCTCATCCAATCTTTATACATAGGCTTTAACATTCTCATCTTTGGACATATGTATAAGATAAAAATATGTTTCCAAATTTTGTAATTTTGCCTCTTTTACCCTTTCATCACCATCATGCACTCTTTCTAAAGCATCCTAGACTTCCTTAGCTATCTTCAAGTTTTGAACCTTAATCAACTCGGAATGTACCAAACTATTCTTCAACATGAAATTTTCCTTATTATTTGCTCCATGTGCTCTAATTTATTTAGGTGTACTCAAACCATTAGTAGGAGTAGTGCAACGGTTCTTATAAGATTTCCCCACATCATATCCACAATACTCTAGATATTCTTCCATCAACACTTTTCAAATACCATAATTTAGTTCCATCAACCTCAGATAATCAAAGACCATTTTGCTAGCCATCTCGGACCTTCCTCAAGTAGTTAATCTCTTCACCAAGGAACCAAGATCTGATACCAATTATTGGATAGGACAACTGAGAGGGGGGGTGAATCACTTGTCATAGATTATAACCTTGAATTCAATTACCAGAACTAACACATAAACTGATTAAGTGATTAACCATCAAATGCAAAAGTACAAACACAATAACACCATATTTATGTGGAAAACTTGGTGACGGAAAAACCATGGTGAGAATTAACTCACACTATAGATAATATCAAAACCAATTATAAAAAGGCTTATTTCCTAGGATTAGGCTCACTACCTAAAATAAGGACTCACATTCCCGAATCACTATCCATAGGGCTACAACCCAGAGGGCTCACTGCCACATAGATACAAAGAAGACAAAGAAGACTTGTTATAAAGAGACAACAATCCCAATGCAATGAAGATTCCACTACAATCACTAATCAACATGCATGAATGATAGAGTTCACTTCTTTCTCACTGCATTCATAAACTCAGCATTAAGCTTCACACTAAACAACCACACACCTAACTCACACACTTTAAGAATAGAATCAAAGTTGTGTCTTATCTTTCACTTATCTTCCTTCTTTTCTTATGTACAATTTTCATTGCTAGCACATTCTATATTTATACTATCTTGAACCTTGAAAAGATACAAATCTGGCCATCCAAATTCAAATTCAAATTAGGTTGGCGCCAAACATCCTAGGGTGGAATTAGAATGAGGTCGATCTAAACACATGCTTCATTAGGACCAATAATAGATCCAACACACTTCATCAACTTTGAAAATAGTGATTGACACGCGGTTGTCCAAACCGGTGTAAAACACTTAGATCAATTCATATCGATGCTTCCAAATCTTGAAACCATATTCAATAGAACCAGGGTGACACAATTCTAGAAACACAAGCCATAAGACTTCAACAAAGAGAAATACAGACCAACAACAATTCTCTCAAACCTTAATTAGAACACAAAGAAACATAGTTTGAACAAGCACCAAAACAACATCATGAACAATTGAATACCTACAACCTTCTTTTAATACAATTTTCTCAATATCCTCAACATATACAATAAATAACAACTAGTAGATAACTAGCTGACTAGTTGACATCAATGGCAACACTTCATTTCTCTTTCCATTCTTGCAATAGGAAGTATACTTGGATTATTGGACTCTTTATGGTCTTCTAAAATATCATGTATAGGTCCTCTAGATGATGTTAAATCAATGTATAAATATGCAAATATCTCTAAACTTGAAGAAATGTACCTTTGGAATACCAAATGGAACTCTTCTAGGCCACATTATATGTAAGGAAGGGTTAATGGTAGACCCCCTAAAATTCTTTTATCTTTAAATTACCACCACCAAAGAATGCAACAAAAGTGAAAAACATTCTTAGGTTATACAAGATACCATAGGAAATTCATCAAAGGTTATTCCAAAATTGCTACTCCATTAGAGGATCTTTTAAAGAACAAAACCAATAGAAGTATCAAATGAAATAAGGAATCATAATAGGCCTTTGGAACCTTAAAATAAAAGATTGCAGAGGCATCAATTTTAATATTTTTGGATTGGAATAGTCCCTTTCATGTTCATGTAGATGCCTTGGGATAGCTATAGGAAATATAATCACTCAACCCAAGGGAAAAAAGGATCATGCAATTGCTTTTCTAGTAGGAAGCTATGTGGGAAAAAAATTAATTATACTACTACAGAGAGGGAAGCCCTAGAAATGGTGTATGTGAAACAAAAGTGCAAACATTATTTAATGTCCAAACCATTCACCTTATTTACAAATCACAAACCTTTCAAGTAATTAATTAACAAATTGGTAACCCATGGCCATATATCTAGATGGTTGTTACTATTCCAAGAGTTCAATTTTAAGATTATGGTAAAACTCAAAAAAAAACCAAGGACTGGATTACTTGTTATGGATTAAAATTAGAGAATATCCAAATGCATAGGGAGAAGAGTTACCCGGTACAAATTTATTATGCATTACTAGAGTATCGAAAGGGTTATAAAATATTTCTATTTTTTTATCTATAGGATAATTCCTAGAGGACATATCACCACAAGACAAGTAGTCTATAGTGTGGAGAGTTGCACCATACACCTTAGTACAAGGAGAACTACACCATCTAGGAAGAGATGATATTTTGTGAAGATTTGTATACAAACATGAGAGGAAATCAATTTTAAAGGAGGCACATGAAGGAATTTCTAGAGGCCATAATTCTAGAGAAACCACAGCCGAAAGGGTAAAACTTATCAGAATATGGTGGCCAACACTACACAAAGGGTTGTGACATTTGCAAAAGGGTAGGGAAACCTACTACACAAGATGAAATTCCACTTAGACTGGTATTAGGAAAAAATCCATTTGAATAGTGGAAAATAGACTTTGTAGGACTAAGTGACCCTCCGATAAAAAATTGCAAAGCTAGATTCATTACAACCAGAGTAGAATATCTGATAAAGTGGGTAGAGGAAAAACCAACAAAAGGTTACACTGCAAAAACTACCACAAATTTTCTTTATGAAAATATCATTACAAGATATGTATGCCCTCTAAGCATAGTTAGTGATCAAGGTAAACACTTTGTAAATAAGATTAATGAACGAACTACTATAGAATTTTATTATCACACATAATAAAATTTCCCATTACCATGGTCGCAAGTTAATGGGGCTAGTGAAGCATTCAACAACATAATTGGCAAAGCATTAACCAAGATGTGTGAGGGGAACATAATAGATTGGGATGTAAAGATAACTATGGTATTTTGGGCATACCACACATCATACAAAAGGACTAGTAAGTTCACCTCATTTTAGTTACTCTATGACATTGATGCAATTGTACCTATGAGCTTCATTATCCCTAAAATATATATCACACTCACATTATGGTTAGAGGAGGGTCAATCCTTAAGGAAAAGGATAGAATATTTGGAGAAATTAGTTGAATTCTAGAAAGTTTTAGTATATAACCATGTATTAGAAAGGAAAAGACAAAAGGAATGGAACAATAGGAACCTACAGTTAAAAAAATTTAAGACCAGAGGCATCATATTTTTATTTGATAGTAAAATCAAGAAGAAAGGTAAATTGAAGGTGTGATGGTTAGGTCCCAATTACATTCATGAAATCCATGACTCCAAAGTGGTAAAATTTTGACACATGGTTGAAACTCTCATGATAGGGCACATTAATGGTGCACACTTGAAGCACTACCACTTACAGATAGATTAAAAATCATCAACCTTAAACACCCTAATGTATATTATGTATTATAGTTAAACCTTAAGAAAATTAAAAATCAAAAAACTGAAAATTCACCCATCATATCTATAAACTAGCTACCACAAAATAGGAAGAACATTAAATTCCCAACTACCCCCACCCTATATGATAGATCACACCCCACTCATTCACTCGCTTTCTTTCTCGCACTTGAATTTTGAGCTCTCTACATTTGAGTCCAAAACCCTAAGCTCTTCACACTCCATTGAATTCTCTCACATAACAATGGTCACTCAAATAGTAGTAAAGGTCTAAGAAGCTTCAACCCACATTTAGAAGGTACCCCCACAAGGCACTCAAAATAGACAAGGATGGAATACTCTCCTCCATTCCCCACAATGTTGTATATTTGGAGGACATATAGAAATACATCCATGATAAAATTACAAAAATCAACCACATCAAGCTTGAAGACCTCCAAACAAAATTCTAGAGGATGATGAAAAAACTTACAAGCAATAGTATGTAAAGATCGACTGAAAGAACCTAAATATCTAGAAAGATTATCTATACTTTTGCAACAAGGATGCATGGGATCAAGTCATGCTGAGCTAGGATCATGATGAATTCATTTTCCTGAATAAGCCTTACTAGATCACCAAGGAAGCTATACATGTGATGAATAGATTAAGAATGGTTAGAGGCATTCCAACCAAAATGGAAAAAAAAATAGAGAAGTCAAATAGTTGACTAGAGCAACTTTTGACAGAAGGAGCATGAATATAAAAATAATTACAAATGATGGAGTCTAATATGCAGCAGTGGAATTTCCCACAAGGTCTACTATGCCAACCAAGAGGATTCCACCACCACCACCACCATTCATATGACATATCAAACGGTGGTAGAAGGAAAATAATTTGACTTATGCAAAGTCATGTGAGAGAAGATAATGGAGAAAATACAAAATATTAAGACATCCAAGTACCATTTTTGATATGGTTCATTACTAATATGTTTGATGTTTTATTTTCTTATTGAACTACAAAACTTCAAGAGAAAATTCTGGTAATTAAACTAGACTAAAGCAACTCAAATCAAATATCACATCCACTAGTTCTCGAACCTGCAAACATAAAAAGCCACATATTGGGGGTTTTCAAAAATTTCTAGGAACAAATGCAAAAAAGGGAGAGGATCCCCTATGTATCCACCCAAGAATACATCAACACCATTAAATTTATGGTGGAAAAGGATTACACTTACATACAGGTAGTAGAACTATGCATAGTTTGGATCTCACAGCTATGCTATGAAGTCTCTATTGCAAAGGCAGTTGTCATTGCATCAAAAGATCGACTTGTTAATGTGTGATATGTTGGGAATCAAGGTGTCTCATCCTTGGAAATTCCTAAGTTATTTATTTATTATTATTTTACATTTTCCCATGGATAATATCATTTTTGTTATCAAATATTTGTACTCCATTAAAAGGGGCATGAGATTTTGAGTTGGCACTTTTGCCACATGTCAGTGCCTTGAAAAATAAGTTATTAGTTGTCAAAAGATGCCCAATTAGTGGTATAACATGGAAAGCTTATTTTTAAGGATGTTATGATGGATTCTATGACAATTGTAAGGGATAAAAGTGGGGAATATTATTTTTGATGTGAGAATCATCTATGACATGCATAAGAGAATCTTTGCATAGCTATTGATGGCTTATGACAAATGTAAGAGCATCTCCTATTTCATAGGGATTCTTATGAAATCTTGTACAAGAAGGTGTAATGTCATGTAAGAGACCATGTTTAGCATGTAAGGGGTTGAATGGACTTTTTACCCTGGTATTTTCAAACCTTGTTTTGATCCATGGTAATGTTTTATCATGGTATTTTGAGCCCCCATGAGTCTATATATTCAAGGGTTGAGTTGGAGACACTATGAGATATTTTATAGGTACACAGATGTTGTCGGATTGAAGAGGAGTTAGAGTGATTGTATTGTGAACACCATTGTTGTTAATACAAATATTCATCTCTTCTTTGGTGGATTTTTTCTTGAAATGGTTTCTCCATGTAAGCATTGTGTTATGTGTTGTACTTTCTATTCTTTGCAATTTTTGGTTTAGATTTGTTTGAATATCCATATGGTTTACACAACATAATCTAGGTAACAATAATTTATTAAAGCTTCCATTATTTATATTTATCTACTACTTTTCTAACATTTGGGTATGTGTAGGATCATCATGGAAAAAATAGGCCCTTAAGTGGCGAAAAATTTAGAAAAATCAGAGTTAGGCAACTTGATGTAAAAAATTGAATAAGTTATCTATATTATTTCAAAAATATGTAAGAATATAACCTGTAGCAAATTAAATGTAGTTTCTAAACTACTAGGTTTATTATTTAAAAAAATCTATTTGGTGAAAATTTGAAATTTCAATGTAGTAGCACTTAAATTTCTCAGAAAAAATAAGAAGTAGGTGTCTATCTAACCACCCTAACCACAATAAAATGATAATATTTTTTTATAAGATTTTAGATATAAGTAGAGGACTCATGTCTCGATGTGATGCATATTTTTTTGTAATTTTTTTCCAAGTAAATAATTAATTATGAATTGTTTATTACAACTGTTAAAAAAAATAAAAATTGTATGTCTGACTACCTTAACTTGGTCAAAAATTCATGAAATTCAATTTTTATTTTTTTAATCCTATAGTATACAAAACATAGAATGTGATGCATGTTTCAGATTCAAAAAATGTGATACTTTTTGAAAGCTATAGATTTTTTTCAATCAACCTATCAATCAGGACTTTAGTCATAATTCAAATAGAAAATGAACAATAATTATTTATTAAATTCAAAGTATAAAATAATTTAAATTGGTGGAAAGCTAGGAATCTCCTTTAAAACCCCTTTTTTGTTTCATGAATTTTGGGTAAAAAAAAGTCGTCAACCACATACCCTACACATACCCATCATATCACCACATTTTGGAATATCATGATTCTGCACATACCCATTTGGTATTAGAGTCTGACCAATTTTGTGTTCTAGGTGGTACAAAAAAGTTTTTTGGAGTTTTAGTGGGAGTTTTGTTGAACTATTTTCTCTAGTATTTTTGTGTTTAACCATGGATGCAACTTCTTACCATATGGATATTGACAAAATAATAGGGGTTGGTTTTGAGTTGTGGAAGCAGAAAATGGAGGATCTGCTTGAAGAATGAGATTAGTGGGTTGTTGTGACAAACAAATTCAAACCTAAGAAAATGGGTGATGAAGATTGGGAGAAGGTTGATAAAAAGCAACAAGGCACAATCAAGTTGTTTCTATCTAATTTTTTTCTCCTAAATGTGTCATCGAAAAAGGCTGCATACGCTTTATGGAATTGGATAGGTGAAATCTATCAAGCGAAAAGTCTGGTAAACAAAATCTACTTGAAGTGAAAACTGTTTTCTTTTAAGATGAAGGAAGGTGAATCTATAGTCAAGCATTTAAATTCTTTCAATTTGGTTTTGAGTCAATTAGCCTCTATTGATGTCAAAGTTGAATAATAAGATAAGTGTATTATGCTTCTTTGTTCTTTACTTGAGTCTTGGGATAATTTTATACTTTCTATCACTGTTGACATGGAAGATCCAAAGATGGATGCTCTTGTAGCAACTTTGTTGTCATAGGAAATGGATAGTATAGGTTATGCTCTCAATGTAAGGGGAAGGCCTAAAGAAAGAGAATCTAAAAGAGATAAGAATGGGCCTAAGGAAAAGTCTAAGGGTAGATCTAAAAATCCTCAAAAGAAGAACAAAGTGAAGTGTTGGAACCGTGGGAAAAGAGGACACGTGAAGAAGGAATGCAAAAATACAAAGAAACAAGTTGATTCCTCCACAGAGAAATCCTCGAACTCTGGTGATGAATCTTTGATTTCTTGTCTTCAAGTTATGACTAATGAAAATTGGTTAATTGATTCAGGATGTTTGTTTCATATGACTCCTCATAATGAGTGGCTTACCACATATGAGAAATATAATGGAGGTGAAATCTACCTCAGTGATAACTCATCATACCTGATTTTCAGAAGGGGTAAGGTTATGTTGTGTTTTAGTGATGGGAGGATTAAAACCCTTCTCGATGTTTTGCATGTTCCTGGAGTAGCTAGAAATCTGATTTTAGTGACTTTTGATAAGCATGGTTGCAAATTAGTAAGAGGGAATTTGGTGATAGTGAGAGGGACAAGAAAAGGAACATTTTTTAAGCTGGAAGTCACTAATTTTATATACTCTACATATGTAATTGAAAAATCTAAAAGTACTTGTATGTTGTGGCATCACAAATTGGGTCACATAAGTGAGACTTCTTTAAAGTCTATTTTGAATAAAAATTTGTTAGATGGTTTATCATATTCTGATAAGAGTTTTGATTTCTATGAACATTGTGTGTTTGGTAAACAAAATAAAAAATCATTTCCTTATGTAGGTACAAAATCTAAAGTTAAATTGGAATTAATTCATATGGATGTGTTTGGTCCTGTGGATGTTGAATCAATTGGAAAATTTAGATATTTTGTCTCCTTTATCAATGATGTTACAAGGTTTACCTAGTTATATTTTATGCAACATAAATCTAAATTTTTCACTAAGTTTAAGGAATGTAAAGCCTTATTCAAAAATCAATAAAATTATAAAATTAAGGTATTAAGGTATGGTAATGGAGGGGAATACTGTTCTAAGAAATTTGATGAATTTTGTAAGCATGCATGAATTGTTAGACAAAAAACTACTCTGTACACTCCTCAGCAGAATGGTGTGGCAGGAAAGATGAATCCAATAATCATGGAAAGAGCTAGAAGCATGTTAAGTGGTTCATGACTTGAGAGATGATTTTGGGTAGAATTTGTAAGTACTACTTGTTACTTGATTAATAGATCTCCTTGTAAAGCTCTTGAAACAACATCTTATGAGATGTGGATGGGTAAGAAACTTTCTATTTTGCATTTAAGGGTATTTGGCTATGAGGCTTATGTGCCTAAAGAAAACTGGACTAAGCTAGATCCTAAAGCTGAAAAATGCATTTTCATTGGATATGGTGATAATGTTAAAGGTTATAAGCTATGGAATCCTCTAACCAAGAAAAGTGTCTATTCTAGAGATGTAATTTTTAGGGAGCTTAGCGTTATTTATGTAACTGAATAACCAAAGGAAAAGCATAAGGGAAAGAGTGTGCATTTTGAAATTAAGCAAGAAGATGCACCTCGAGAAGAAAAAAGAGATGGATTCAATGAGGAGGAAGAAGATGAGGAATCAGAAGAAGTTATTGATCAAACTGAAGAACATGAGGAAGAAAATCAAGAAGAGGTTGAGGAAGATCAAGAACAACAAGATCCTCATACTCCCATTCTCAAAATATCCACAAGACAATGGAATCTACTCAAAAAGTATATCCCACTTGATTTATGTTGTATATTTTCTTTATTAAGTGTTGACGATGAACCTAGATCTTATAGGGAGGCTCTCTCTTCAGAGGAAAATGAATCTTCATTGCAAGAAATGTAAGAGGAGATGATGGCATTGGAAAAATTTAACACCTGATATCTTGTTAATTTTCCCAAAGGAAGAAATCCCATCAAATGTACATGGGTATTTAAAAATAAATTTGGAGCAAGTCACTTGGAAAGGTATAAAGCCATATTAGTAGCTAAGGGCTACTCCTAGAGAGAGGGAGTTGATTTTGGTGAATTTTTTTCTCCTATCACTAAATTAACTTCTATTATATTATTGTTATCTATTGTTGCTTCTTGTGATTTTGAGATAGAGAAAATGGATGTTAAAAATACTTTTTTTTGCATGGGGATCTTGAGGAAGAGATTTATACGTGACAGCTTGATGGTTTTGTTGTGAAGGGAAAAGAAAAATTGGTTTATAGGTTAAAAGGATCTTTGTATGGTTTAAAATAGACACTAAGAATGTGGTATCAGAAATTTGATGCTTTTGCATTTAATTTGGGATTTCTTAGGAGTGAAGAGGATCATTTTCTATATATTAAGGTTATTGATTATCATTTTTGTAAGTATTATCTTGTATGTTGATGACATGTTATTTATTGGTAACATCAAGGTAATGATTAGTGAACTAGAGAAACAACTTTCTAGCGCTTTTGATATGAAGGACTTGGGGTCTGAAAAATATATTCTTGCAATGGAAATCAAAAGAGATCATGGTAACAAAGAGCTTTGGTTGAATCAAAGTAAGTATGTTGATACCCTTTTGTAAAGGTTTAATACGTATGACTATAATCTAGTTAATATTCCATTTCTATTTGGTACTAAGTTGAGCTTCAATGTGTGTCCTAATTATGATGATGATATTGAGGATATGTCTAAGGTTCCTTATGCTAGTGTCATTTTTAGTTTGATGTATGTAATGGTTTGTACTAGACCAGATATAGCACAAGTAGTGGGAGTTCTAAGCAGGTTTATGTCTAACCCTGATAAAGAGCATTAGAATTTTGTTAAAAGGGTATTTAGATATTTGTGAGGTAATTCTGATTATTGTTTGGTTTATCATGGTACTAATAATGTGGTCAATTCATGTGACATATAGGGATTTGTTGATGTAGATTGAGTAGGTGACTTGGATAGTCAAGGTCCACCAATGGGTATGTGTTTACTCTATTTGGAGGAGCAGTGAGTTGGATGAGTAAAAGGTAGCCTACGGTTGCTTTATCCACTACTGAAGTAGAGTATATGGTTTCTACCCTTGTTTTTAAGGAGGTAGTATGGTTACAAAGGTTGTGTATAGGTATTAGTTTCGATTGCAAGATAGTTCAAATTGGTTGTGATAGCCATAGTGTAATTCAGTTAGCCAAGAATCCTATGTATCATGCTCAGACAAAGAATGTTGATATACAATACCATTTTGTTTGAGAAATGGTTGCTAATGGAAAATTTGAGTTGAAGAAAATTGACACTAAGGATAATGTTGTAGACTATCTTACCAAACCTGTGAGCACAAATAAGTTCATTTGGTGTAGAAAGGTCACGGGCCTTGTTTCTTGTACCTAGTTGATTCCACGATGGTGTGTTTCCCCTAGCCCTTGCAAGGTATTCGACAAGTGGGAGAATGTTGGTAATCAAGGTGTCTCAACCTTTGCAGTTCCAAAGTTATTTATTTATTATTATTTTACTTTTTCCCATGGATAATATCATTTTTGTTATTAAATATTTGTGCTCAATCAAAAGGAGTGTGATATTTGAGTCGATGCTTTTGCCACATGTTGGTGCCTTGAAAAATAATTTTTTAGTTGTCAAAAGATTCCCACTTAGTGGTATAAATGGAAAGCCTATTTTTAAGGATGTTATGACAAATTCTATGACAACTGTAAGGACTAAAAGTGGAGGATATTATTTTGGACATGAGAATAATCTATGAGATGCATAAGAGAATATTTGGATAGCTATTGATGGCTTATGACACATGTAAGAGCATCTTTTATTTTATAGGGATTCTTATGACATCTTATAAGAAGGTGTAATGCCATGTAAGAGACCATGTTTAGCATGTAAGGGGCAGAATTGATTTTCTTACCATGGTATTTTTGAACCTTTTTTTGAGCCATGGTAATGTTTTATGGTTGTATTTTGAGCCCCCATGAGTCTATACTTTAATGGGTTTAGTTGGAGACACTATGAGATGTTTTACATGTACATAGATGTTGTCAGATTGAAGAGGAGTTAGTGTGATTGTATTGTGAACACCATTGTTGTTAATACAACTATTCATCTCTTCTTTGGTGGAGTTTTTTCCTGAAAGGGTTTCTCCACATAAACACTATGTTATGTGGTGTACTTTTTTTTCTTTGCAATTTTTTGTTTACAGTTGTTTAAATCTCCATATGGTTTACACAACATAATCTAGTTTATAGTAATTTGTTAAAGCTTCCATTATTGCTATTTCTCTACCATTTTTATAATACTATACAAGCACTAGAGTTAATGAATCCATAGGAGGAGATTAAGCCATGTCATGAAATTGAGTGTTGTGTTGCACAACATAAGGAGAAAAAGGGTGCACACCTTGCAACAATCCCCCCAGCACAAGCGAGGGGTTTGAACTAGTGACCCAGAATTTGATACCAATTTTTGCATAGATGGTTGTTGTTGAACCAAAAGATCAACCTATTAATTCCTGATACAACCACTAGAGTTAATGAATCCATAGGATGTGGTTAAGCCATGTCACAAACCTGAGTGTTGCATTGTACAACACAAGGATACCAAGGGTGCATACCTTGCAATAGTCTCTTTACAAGAAATATACACATGTGGAAACCTTACTTCAACATCCCAAGGATCATGTCACAAAAAGGTCTGGTACATATAAATATGTAATGGAAAAAATGATCATCCAAGAAGCTAAGGAGAACTTGGAGAAGAAAAAAATTAAACTCCACAAGTAATGGTACATACTGAAAGGAGTTTTCACATAGTTTATGGCTACTACAATGCAATTGTAGACACATAAAATATACTGATTGACATTGTACATTTGATCCTGACTCACTAACATGGTTTCTTCCTGAATCATCCCTCGGTCTAACCATTTAATCAAAGATCCCCCTATCTGATTAAATTCATCAATATTCATCTCTTAATTAAATAAATCATTTTATCTAATTAAGTCAATCTCTTTTGTTAATTAAATCAATTCATCTAATCTAATTATCCCTATTTAATTAAATAATCAATTTATTTGGTTAAATCTCTAAAGTCTATCCATTAAATTAAAACCTTATTTGATTTAATCTAACACCATCTCTTTTAATTAAATAAATCAAAATCCTTATTTAATTAATCTCTTGTCATATTCAACTCTTATCTAATTTAAATAAATCCATAAATTTGAGTCAAATAGGTCACATCATCTAACCTCTCTCATTAAATTAATTAACCCTTGATTAATTTAATCTCATCCCATGTCCCATCCTCTAGATAATGCAAGTTGCAAATGAAAATAGATTTAATTCATTTATTAAATCTCTATTTTCCTCACAAGGAATCTTTCAGAATATTCTCTCAATTTGAATTCAAAAATTCCAAGTCAACCTGTACATCCAACAAGGAAATAAATTCATCTTACATGTCCTTTGCCTTGATCCAAGTGGAATTTATTGCATTTTCCCTTCCCTCTTACATGTCATTTCAACAAATTTGAAATCCAAAATTATGCATTTATTGGCACAAACCACAAATCTTGCACATCCATCATCCATTCATAGATTGACAAGTGGCATCATATCATTGGATGAATGTTAGTCCCACATTTCTCAAATTTGGACATCCATCCATCTTGAAATTCTATAAATAAAGAGCTCATATCCTCATTTCATCATCCACAATCTAGGCAAAGTTACCATGCTCAAATATCTCTTGAATTTCATCTATTATTATTGAGTCATAGCTAGGTTTTTGCATATTTTGTCTTGGAGTACTCGCCATTCTTCATCAAAGTGGATTAATCTTCATCAACATATCAAATTTGCATCATAGGAATTGGGAAAGGGCCAATTTTCACATCAAATTGTCACCAATTCCCCCATGGGATCATGAGTTTGCACATCTAATTAGGATTCAATCTTTATTTTATCATTTTCATTGTGTTCTTCAATATGTTCTTTCCTAGTTTGAAGTTGTAAATGGATTTCATGGGGAATCCTTGTTTTGGCTTGCAATCACTTGTCTAACTTTTTTATTCTTGTTGTTTTGTAGGTACCGACGTTGGGTTCGCACAACAATTAGATCCCTTTAAATGAGGGCTCAAGAGGATACACAACACTTTACTAGGAAAATCAAAAGGCCTCACAACATCCTCACAAATAGTATCGAACCTATGAGTCCACCACAAGCCCCTAAAAGAACCAGATAAGCCTAAACCAAATAGCAGGCCAAAACATAGGTAGAAGAGGAGAGAAAACAAGGTGGTGTAGAAGAAATATAAGAGGAATAAGAAGAGGTACAAAAACCTCTGAAGAGAAGGAGAACAGGACAACAAGCTTAGGAACCTCCGCTAGAGTTTACCCTAAAGCAAATGAAAACCATTCTAGAGAAACCATAGGAGTCTCTTGAATAGACAAAGGAACCCATCAACATAATGGCTACCACAAATGACATCATCCATCATGACATGCTACCAATAGTATTTGAGACATATAGGGAGACAAATATAGACAATAAAGAGAGGATAATACAATGCCTCCTCTAGTACATTAACCAATTCAATAAGGGGGTAGAGGAATCCATGAAAGACTTCCCAACATAAATAATTACACAATAAAGGAAAAAAGGGAAAATGAACTGAGTCGAGACAAAGAAATAAAGGAGCAAGAAATATTTTGATTAGCCAAAATATTACTAAGGAGAAATCCTTTACACAAGAACAAGCACAAGAGCTCGACACAAAATAAAGGATCAACATATTTATGGAGGGAAATATGGAGGAAATAGAGGTTATTCAGAAAGATACATAAGAGGTCAGTTGGAAGCTCTATGAAGAGATGAAAAAGAATAAAGAGAAAGCCAAGGGTCTAACTCTTGAGGAAAATAATACTAAAATCCCAGGGATAATACAATTCCTAGAAGAAAAGAAAAGAATAAATATGATTTCGGAGAGGTATCCACTCCTTTGGATACTATCTCTGTGATTAAGAGTTTCCTAGCATAACAATAGAAGACACAAATAGTACCATCTTCATAGTTGCTACAAATGTTGATGGTAGGATCACAAATCAAGTTATCCAACATCTCACCTCTCTAGAAGATTTAGTTAGGTGACATGTTTTCGTGCTACCACTTGGGAATAGCTCCTCCAGGAACATGTCCAACATGTAGAGCAGATGTAAGAAGCTATGGACACACTCCAAGGGGAAATCCCACATTTTTCCTGGGATACATCCCTCTCCTTATTGCAACAACTCAAGCAATTGGTGTTAGGCCTACAAGTAGATATGGATTTTGAAAGGGAAAACATAAGAAAGGAGGCCCAGGAAGAGCTGATCAAGAAGAAAACTAAGGAGTTCATAAAGATATGTGCTACCACACACTCCCTACTAAAGACAGATTAAATAGTTGGGAGACAACATCCAAGAACGCAAAGTCTTATACCAATTTTTCTTGCAGTGACCTAATACCACAAAGAGCCTCTACACACAAATAATTCAACTTAAAGATTAGATAGTAGAAGTGCCCTATGACCCTTTGCAAGACCCAACCAAAGCAATCAAGGATCAAGTGAAAAATATTCATATCTAGCTATAAAAGATACATAATCAAAGGGAGCTAGTAAATGAAAAAATACAACATTTGAGGGAGACTATCAGTAGCAAGTTAAGATTCATCCAACTCATTTTGAAAGAAGCCAAGTAGATCACAAAAATTATTTCAATCCCATCTAATCTTTGAGAGGAATAACATATGCTTGTAGAAATCCAATGATAGATAGGTACATTATTGTATACATAGGAACACTGGACGTCTACCATGGCCAAAATAAAGATACAATACTAGAACATCCTTCCTAATTGAGAATTATGTATTGAGGACAAGACATTATTGTAAAAGGGTTGATGATGTTAGAAGGTCATAGATAGGAGAAAAGAATAACGTAGGCTACCAAAAAGGTCTACAAAATTGAGAAAAGGCATTTTTTATAGTTAGGGGTCATGTACCTTCTATGGAATGAGTGTATGTATGTGATGTAAATCACATATGAATAGAGGAGAGATATCAAATAGCATATATAATTATAGATAGAAAGATATAATAATAGAGAAGAGACTAAGATGTGATGAATGTATGAATATTTCTTTTGATGTTGACGTGATTTATTTTAATTATTCACTCTAGAACTTTACCATAGATGCTTTTTTCTCTTCATGTATCCTCTAGGGCATAAAAATAATACACAAGGAGTGTTGGGGTAGAAATATTTGGACTGTACTTTCCCCATTTCTCTTGCTAATAGGGGGCAAGGATAATTGGTTTTGACAATGAGTATCTTCCTTGAGGACCCCCTTCTTTTCCTTAAAATATCAACATAGTAAATATGCTAACATTTTAAGGGGGAATATCACCTCATCCATTTGTGGATCCACACATGAATTCACATTTCTTGAGCCTTATCTTTCACAACCAATCCAAAGAATTAAAATGTTGCCACCTTTTCCACCATCCAGTCCTTTGGATTTTTCCTTCCCTCCTCCCAAATCTTCTCCAATAAATAAGTATTCTCATGTCCACACTGAAAGCACTAATATAATACCCATTCTGGTATATTAGGAAACTAATTCAGATGATAACATAGATGAACCACTAGAATATCATAAATAAACCACTAGAAGATCATAAAGAATTATCTCTTATATTTGTAAAATTAATGAACTTAGTTGGGGGAAAGCATGATGATCCTTCTTCAATGAGTGATCGACAACATGTTGAACTTGGTATCTCTCCTTATATTGCACTTGTTGTAGTCCCTTTAGCACATTTTCTACCATTGAGCTATATGAAGAGAAATATTTGGATGCAAATGATCTACTATAGAACAACTTGAAATTATTCTACCTTGTGTCTTTGTGTTATGCTTAAGTTTGCATCATCACTCCCCATAATGTGTTTCTTTTTGCATATTTTGTTCTAATTTCTCTTAGGATGAAACTTGATGTTCTCATTAGCACAAGGATAAAAGGGTAATGGATTTTTTGTGACATTATTCTATATGTATCTTCATTCTTCTATTTTTCATAATTGTATTTTTATGCATTTTGGGGAAAATTTAAAGCATTAGGACATTTACATCTCCTTTATGTTGACCAAAATATTTTAGAATTTTGAAAGAGTACTATAGAGAGTTGTAGAATGCAAGAAAGTTGTAGATAACTAAAAGGTATATCAATAAGCCAATAGAGAGTCTAAAAAGGAAAATATTGATTCAAAAATGGAGGAGGGAAGAGGATGAGGTTGATGAGCCATCTGGAATCATCCTAAGTCATTTCCACTAACATGTGTAAGGGGACAAGTGGAAAAGTATTAAAAAAAAACTAAAAAGCAAAAAATATCGTGGGATGCTAACACAATGCATAGACATCTACATGATGTTCTAGTGTCTAAACAATTTATGCTAAAAATGATGAGATGCTAGAAAAATATAGAGCTAACATGAAGGTGACATCAAAATATAACTACAAGAAAGAATTTTTGAGAACCTTGAGTTGGAAAAAGGATAATGCAAGGGCTAAAATGAGCCTACAAATACAATAAGGGAATTGACACCAAAGTGGACACAAAACATAATTTCAAATTGTAAGGGTATATATTTATGACATTACAATATTAATAATGTTAAATATTGAGTTGATTAGATTGCTACTTCATTTTGATTTGTGTATTTTTTTTATTTTTGTGTGCAACTAGAGAGTACCTCTTTCTAGCCCTAATTTTTTATTTCTCCATTTCTCTAACCTTTATACGTACCTGTAGAAACAAATGAAGGATGGTAGATAATACCATCATATTGATTGAATTCCTCTCTTGGGCTCTATTTTGGGAGGTAATCCTTTTGTCTAATCCCATAAAGATCCTATAGATTATCAATGTAAGAATATGTGATAGTTGCACTTCCAATGAAAATAATTGAGCTAGACCTCTATCTACCCAATACGAATATTTTTTTATCCTTTTCACATTTATAATTTGATGTATGTAAAAATATTGATTTTATTTTTCAAATTCAGTGGATCCTTTCCATCAAATTTGAGAATATCTACATTTGATAGTAGATTTTAAGATGCCATATGAGTGTTAATATTGTTGTAGAGTCAGAAATTGTACTCCCTTTTAGGTGAAGATACAATTTCACACTTTATTTGGACCTATTTTAGTGACCCTTGTATTTATGCATTTCAACTTCCATTAATCAAGCTCTAATTTCCAAAGTTATGTATTCCATGGCCTATTTTATCATTTTTCAATAAATTGCAAGTAGAAAACAAATTCATTCATTTAATAATTTTCCCCCAACAACTTAATTCCTCAAAAATAGGGTTGGGACACAGTCACCTAGGTCAACTTAGTCCCCCTATTTTGACTCAAAATTTGAATATGTCGGTGTTAGCATTTTATTATTTCAATTTAAAATTTCTAAAGCACGAGATCTAATTTATGGGAAATTAGATCATATTCCTATAAATACCTAGTTATTTAACTATTTGAAAACTAATTAGAAAAATTGGAGAAAAGAAGAAGCAAGAGGTCATTACATTCCACGAAATACATTTGAATTTGTAGGTTTTCAAACTTATTTTTAGATTTGATCATATTATTCAACAATTAGGGTTTGATGAAAATAGAAGTAGTGATAACTTTATGAAACCCCCCTCAAAAAAAGATATAAAATCTTGGAAATTTTTTCATTTTTTTAGGGAAAAATATTAATTTCTATTGGAAAATATTTCCTTTTTTCAAAAAAATGTTAATTTTATTAGCGATTTTTTACATCACTAAAATTTTAAAGAAAATTTTAGCTAATCTTGAAAATAATAAGAAAAGGCATTAATTATGATGGAAAATCCATGCAATCTAAAAATAATTCTCATGGAAAAGTTGGGGCCCAAGAGTGGAAATTATTGGTGGGTTTAATAGGTAGACTATAATATTTACATGTCATTATTGTTTAAAAGTATAATATAATGTCCCTCATTGTATTTTGTAAGGTAAAATGTACCCACAATTTATAATTCCCATGGGGCTCAAAAAATTTATTTAGATCATTGATCTAACGATCCTCATTGTACTTTTTGAGCTCAATGTACCCACAATCTATAATGATCACGAGACCCAAAATTGTGGAACCCATGAGCATTATAGATTGTGGGTACATTTTACCTAATGGAATACAACAAGGGCCATTTTAAGGGGTAAGTGCAAAAATATGGGGGCCCAAAAACTGGCCAATTTACTTTTTCATTCTAAAATAGTGAAAACATGAGCACGTTATAGTAAAATGCGCTTGTGTTATGGGTTGGTAGTGACCAAGCCTATGCTCGGTCATTACCAAGCCATAACGCTAGCACGTTATAATGCACTCATGTCATGGTTTAAATTTCAAAAAATGTGTGCATTTTGAGTTCAAAAAATGTGCATTTTTTGAAATAAAAAATACATTTCCAAAACGCGAGTGCGTTATAATGCACTCACATTTTGGTCTACATTGAAATTTTTTTCTTCTCTTTTTCTTGTCTCTTTCTTCTTGTTATCTTTCAGGGAAACTATTTACATGAAATAAAAATTTAAGTATAAGTTGACATTTACATATGGATGTTTACTTTCTTATAATTTAAGTTATATTTCATGTAT
>VDFB02137365.1:1707872-1732992 GCA_007258455.2 Sequoia sempervirens | reverse complement strand
TGCCATAAAAACCCATGTCTTGAAATTTTCAAAATTGATTTTTGATTTTTACATTGAAACTTCTGGAGGCCATAACTTTTGACTCGGGTGTCTGTTTGAGCTGAAATTTGACGGGTAGTTGCGTGATGCGATAACGAGTGGATTTCCAATTGGGTTTTTTGAAAGTCATTGGAACCCATTTTGGCCCATTTTCGGGGCCTCAAAGTTTCATCTTGACCCTCAAAATCCCAATTTAGTGTTTTTTTCCAACATTTTGAAGAATTGTTCACTCATAACTCAAAATGCATATCTCAAATTTGGGATGTTAGTTGGCAATTCATCCTATCTCACCAATGGGTATTTCTTGGAAAAAATTGGGACTCCCAAAAGTCTATCCATGAGGTTTCCTAAAATGGCAAAATTTGACAATTTTTGAAAATTGCCAAATTGGGAACAATCTGATTGTCAACACCTTACGCCCCTTTAAACTCCAGAACTCGGTGTAGCATCAATCTAGTCATATCCTTCAATCATTCTAGTCTTCAATCCAATCCTAATCTGAGCTTTGATCTTATCCCAATCTGAGCTTAACCAAACCCCTAATCTGAGCTTTCGTCCATCTGGAGTCCAAATATTTGGATATCAAACCAAATCTTATGATCCTTCTCTCCATCTCACATATCAATCTTCTCCTCATCTGTTCAATCTCATACAAATCACCTAATCAAATCCTTGGTCTTGTCCCCCGTCTTGTTACCAGCTTTGACCCATCATCATCCATTAGTATCATTCCCTATCCCTTTGGTGTTGTTTTGGGATGTATCCTTCCCTCATCAACAACACTTTCATCATCATCATCAGGAGGTATTCTTCCCTAACCTTTGGTGTTTTTTTGGGATGTATCATTCCCTCATCAACAACACTTTCATCATCATCCTTGGGAGGTATTCTTCCCTATCTTTTAGTGGTGTTTTGGGATGTATCCTTCCCTCATCAATA
The DNA here is from genome assembly GCA_007258455.2 of Sequoia sempervirens. Classification (NCBI taxonomy): domain Eukaryota; kingdom Viridiplantae; phylum Streptophyta; class Pinopsida; order Cupressales; family Cupressaceae; genus Sequoia; species Sequoia sempervirens. The sequence goes on along the minus strand of VDFB02137365.1, from coordinate 1,732,014 downwards.
CCACTCAATGGGATGTATCCTTCCCTATCCTCATGTTGTTTTGGGGTCCTTAATTCCCTCATTGACAATACTCCATCCATCATTAACCCATTTTGGCTTGTACCTTGACTGGGGCAACATCACTTTTTTTCCTAAAATACATTTGTGCTCCATCCATCTCCTATCGCTTCTCTTACTCTCTTACCCATCACCTTGCATCATCTTCCTCATCTCCCCTTACATCACATCATCTATTTCAAGAGCACACACATGTTCTCTTTAACCTGCATGTCCTCTCGAGGGGGCATCAATCCCTACTCTTCATCTTCACCCCCATCGTCTTTCCTCCTAGTCATCCCTTTGATGACTGGGGCATCTTTTCCAATCTAACCATCTTCTTCTAGGTTCTATATTTTAATATTCTTTGAAATGATGTTACTTCATAGCACCATCTCAAAGAGGGGAAAAATGTAGATATCCAAATTTATCACTTTTCGTCTAAACATCCTCTTATCTGAGTTAATTAAATAATATTACTATTATTTAATTAATATCTTTAATTCTGCCAAATCCCTAAGGTATTTAATTAATAATTAAATACTTTACCCTCCTTAATCTTTTTTTATCAAATGAATTAAATCAATATTACATTTATTTAATTCCTCACATGTCATTTTCATCTAATCCTAATCCATTTCCTAATTTCTTTATTAGGGATGTGCACATGCCTAATTATTGATTAGGATGTGTCACATCCTCCAACTTTTGCAAGTTGGCTTCTAATCCTTATTTATCTTCTAATTATTGATTAATTAAGCCTAATCATTCTCCAAGGAATTTTTAATTCCTTTTTATTCTTCCTAGATTCCCCTCTTTTATATGTGAATTTTTAATTCACATTCCATCCTTCCAAGGCATCTAGAACCTTGGACTTGTCACAATCTCCACATGTGACCAACCTTGGACTTGTCACAATCTTCACATGTGACCAAGTCCCACCTTTTTGGAGCCCACCTTTTTCACATTTATATCCCCAACCACCTTTCATTTTTCCATGTAGATTTTTAAGGAATTCTAAAATTCCTCAAATGTCCCTTTCACTCCCACTTGGGGACAAGAAATCTCTTTTTGAGGAAATCTCCTCACTCCCCAAGGTGCATGTCCTTTTTCCACCTCATGTACTTTCTTGACACCTCATCTCCACCTCATATCCTCTTGTCCACTTCACCCTCTACATGTCAAGATGTGAGGGCTTGTGGGTTCTCAACCCACCATAGCCCTTCATCTTGGCCTTGTTGGAGAAATCTTGACCGTTGAATTCTCTAGAGAATTCAAATTTTTCTATAAATACCCCCTCCTCATGGGCATTTTCAACACTTTCATTTGGAGCAACCTTATGCTGCCAATTTGCCTTCTCAAACACTTTGCATTCTCATAACTACATGCTATCAATTTGAATCCTCAATCATTTACCATCATCTAGCTATCTTTTTAATCATTTGCACCTCCAATCTTGCATTTAGACATTCAAGCAATCATCTAAGGAGCACACAACCAATCCAAGCAAGGGCCAATCAAAGAGGTATCAACACCAAGGGAGGTAAAATTGTTTGTGTTTCATTTTGTTTACATTCCTTTTCGTTGTATCAATCTTTTGGCTAATCTTGAGGTGTCTTTGGTATTTTTTCATTCACATTTCTTAGTTATTTTGCACATTTAGAGCAGTAGAAATTTCAAGGTATACAGAGTGATTTAAGTTTTAGGCATTGTATAGGTTGAGCCACCTTGGTCCTACAGAGTCATAAGTGCGAAAGATCTCAATCTTTGACTGAATCTTCTTAGTTGGCCAAATCCCCATTGTGTCTGATTATAAGAAATTGGATAATTCTTTAGGATTCATTGGTCTGGTTCAATTTGAAACACCAACAAAATGGTGACTGTATTGGGGAATGCACTTAGAAGTCCAGTTGTACATTATCTTATCAAAGAGTCATTCCAATCTTGAACTATTATTTTTAATTGGAGGTTGAAAATTATTGTGACATCTTATTTTCCCATCTGAGTCACTAATAGAATGGTGACTCTGGTGGGGATAAATTTGAATCTCCAAGTATAGACTGCTTAATTACATATTCATATTATTGTTTTCCATTCTAAAATTGAATTCAAATATTGAAGGATTCAACTTAGAGAAAGAATTTGTTGTAGAACCTGAAAGATTTCATAATTTGTGGTGCTCTATTGGTGAAAGGAACTCAAAAATGAATTCACATGTGAAAGAACTTAATATTGCCTGAAGTTTAATCCTCTACAAAGAGAGGTGGAGAATTTTTCAAGAATAACCTGATGAAGAGGTAAAAAAAGTTCCATATCTACAATATTTCTAGAACAATTTGTAGCAGCTGCAACATGTATTCTTCACATATTTGAACCTCATAGGAGAAAATTTTCATTCCCTATTGAGTGATTATCACTAAAAAAAGGAAAGGATAGTAGTAAATTGAGTTTGCAGACTTCCATTTGTTGGATCTGTTGAATGAATTGTAGTTCCATTGAAAGATTTTTGTCTAGTGCTCAAATATTTCATAATTTGGATGATTAGAATGCATTTGCATATCTTAGGGGTTTCCATCCATTTGTATTGTCATATATTTCAAGCCCAGGTTGTCATTATGTCATTAATTATCATTGTAGCCTTTCATTTGGTCATGATTGTCATTATGCATAATTTGTGAGCCTTAATTTGCATATATCCATGGATCATCAAGGTAAAGTAGCCATACCAGTGAACACCTTGATTCAACTTGTCAAGAAGTGTCAAAAGTATAATAATCTTCAAGCATCTAACACCACAAAGTGCAAGAACTCAAGAGTCAGTAAGCCTAGGTTCAGTCTGGAATGGAATGATATGTTTGAAAGAAGGCTTAAAGAAATGGATGAAAGGCACTAGATGTTCTCACAAGCCCAGTTAAGAGACAATCATATCATATTTGTTTTCCAAGTTAGTGTACCTTATGTCAATTCCTTTGATCTGTTGTATGCTCAACTAGATTTTTCATGGGTTGATTACAAAACTTAGAGTATGTCAACTCAAGTATATAAGGAGATGCCTAGATTTGATAGACATAATGTTTGTGAAGGAGATTCACATGTCAAAATTTTTTCTAGCTTCATGGAGAAACATTCATTTGTATATCAGGATATGTGGATGAGGTTTTTTGTCAGATCCCTTGAAGCTAGAGCTCGGGATTGGTATTTGAGTTTTCCTAAGAAGTCATTTCCTTGTTGGGATGAATTAGTGAATTCCTATAGAAAATAATTTGCAAGAGACTCTTCTGAACTTGTCATGAGGTTGAAGGAGATTAGAAAGTAAGATGAAGAGTCAAGTACTGATTTCAGTCATAGATTTGCTACTGTCTTGTCACTAACCCCAAAGAATTTTAGACCTAGTACATCAAACTGTATCCATATGTATTTGAAGCTTATCAAGAAGGATCTAGTGCATTGTTAAAAGATTTTGAAATACTGAGCATGCAAATGGCTTACACAATTTTAGATAATTTGGAGAAATAGAGGAATGAATATGTGCAAAATATGTTGTCTTCAATTTTGGATAAACATGCTACTGAAATCGGTAGCTGTGTGAATGTGAATGATCAGATCTTTTCAGAAAAGTGAACACTTGAGAAGGTTAAAGATAAAAAGAATGCATCATCAAGTGATGAGAAAATTTTCTTTGAACAACTTACAAAAGAAGTATACCCAACTATAAATCAGCAGCTGAGTCTTCTGAGCCAAGAACATGATGAAGAATATCAATTGGACTTACTCTTTGAAGAAGAGATAAGTAATCAGCAATGTTGTGATACAATTGATTATTTCAATCCTACATGTGTTGAATGTAGTTTTGATGTAAGTCTCCATAATGAGACAAATGAATTTTTTGATTTGGAAAATACTCTTGAGGATGTTAATTTATCAGCTACAAGTGATAGAGTATATGATGAATTTTAGTTTGAAAGATCATTTACAAGCAGCTGTAATGAAGAAACCACTGATGGTTTTTGATTTAATAAAGAAGATATTTATGTATATATCCTCAAGATAATGAAAGTGACAAGCTCAATGAAGATAGCCAACACAATACTGAAATGCAAGAATGTGTGGATTGTTGTCATAACAGCCCAAAAGTTAGTAAGAGTGAAAAAATAGACAATATATTCTCTATGAATGATTGTGACCATGCATGCGACAAGGTTGTTAACAATCCAATCTCCTATGATTGGGGAGATCCAGTTTATGATCAGCCCATTGAGTTTTTAGACTTTGAAGAGGATGATATCATGGGTTATCTTGATTTACACTTTGATAGTGCATTCAATTCAAGAGAAGGTCAAGAAGAGGAAGTGGTTGAAAGAATAGATGACCATGAGGATTGCATATTTAAAGAGCCAAGTTTTGAGGATTGTAATGCAAATTTGGACAAGTCTTTGTTTGTTGACTTGAATGAGCCTAGTCATGAGTCTTTTCATATGAATGTGGATGTTGATTTCAATGAGAAGTCAAATTACAATTCTAAACCAACATTGCTCATTGTTCATCAAGCTTGTGATACTGAAAGTGTTGATACCTTATGTTCAGAGGATGACCAAATGACTAGAGATGATGGTGAGTAAGAAATATCTGATGACTCTCAGTACCAGCATGACGAAGAATAGTTACAAAGTGTGCCAATGCATGAGTGTATCTCTTTGAATACACTTAGAGATAGTTTGCATGATGAGCCAGATCTTCCGGTAAGTTCTTGTGATAATTTAAATTTTGATATGCAAACTTGTAATCAGATTGAACTTGATTGTACCATCCATGTATTAGAATGTGAGTGCTATTTTTGTCAGCTGGGAGAAGTTTTCATAGAATGTGGCAATGTTCAAAGTGCTGATGAAAGCTGTTTTCAGCCTAAGAGTGATTTACATGATGAATATGATCAGTTGTTGCCACATGATAATCAACATTTTGAAAGTGTGCCCGACTTTCATATGCATAGTGATTATGAACATGTTGATAATGTTTTGTATGATAGCCTATTAGAAGGTGCCAACATGTTTGATCAAGCAGATGGTTGTGATCAGACTATGCCTTCATATGGTCTTGATCACCATGTTCAAATGTTGTCACTTTATGCAAAATCAGAAAAAGGAGAGGGTGCCAATGATGTGGCCTATTTGATTTGGTTCCCACTTGATCACAAAGCTAAACAAAGAGCAATTTTTCACTTGCATGAAGGCAGCCTGATACTTGTGTTTGGAATGGTGCATTCATTCAAATTGTTCTGGTTTGAAAAAGGAAAACATGAGTTAAGGGAGATCAGCTCTTTTTATAGAATTGTGTTTGACAGAGGTAAATGTTGACTCCCCTTTTTCATTTGGTGACCTGGTGTCACCAGATGAAGTTGAAAAAGAAGAATGAATAAGGGAGTAGTTTGAGGGCACCTGACTAATTGCATAATTGAATGCTCAACTTAAACAATTTCATGGAAACTCAAAAAAAAGTGTACATTATTGAAATTATGCATTAAAAATCAAGGTGATAACTAGAATGTGAGAGAGAAGAGAGAAAGTGAAAACAATCTTATAACGTAGTTCACCACAATTGTAACTACATCTCCGAGTCCCTCTCCAAAGAGTAACTGATCCTATTATGCTCTAGAAAATGATTACAAGGTCTTCCACCTATTACAAGATTCCCATCTCCTCGAACGATAATGAATTACAAAGAAAATCCTTCAACAAATGCAACAAGCTTAACTAAGCTTCAAATGCATAAGGATTAAAAATTCACTATTCAAAAATCCTCACTTGGAAATCTCTCACAAATTTTCATCTCTCCAAAATCATCACCAAAATCCATTTTTAGATCACTTAGCTAAAAACCCTTCCTTCTACTCCTTTTTATACATCAAATTTACTATATGGGGTGAAAACCACCATAATTAATTAAATAACTCCCCCCTTAACCAAATAACCCCCTACATATCGTACATGATTTATTTTAGCCTTTGGTTAGGTTCTATTACATTGGAGGAGGAAATAATAACCATAAGAGGTTATTATTTAACAAATCAGGCTAACAATATACCTTTTGCAAAAGAACACATTCCTAAATAATAGCTCTTATTTTTTATGAGCTTTGCAAAAATAATCTTCCAAATCCCTTTTTAATAATCTTTCAGATTATTTTAAGCCCTTTTAAAATATTTACAAAGAACGGATTATATTCCTTAAGCCATGTTACCATTTAAATCCTTAAAATCCTCTCAAAATCTTTTAATATCCTTAAAAATCTCTAAGACCCCTTAAAAATCTCATAGTATGGGATTTTAAAACTTAAAAGATTTAATAATTTAAATTTAAGGGAATTTAGCTTTTAAATTATATTTTAAATAGTCATGTCCTCATTTTTTCCACGTCATCATTCTTGCCATGTCATCATTCCTGCCACATCATCATGGTCAACCCTCAACTTTGATCGACCATATCTTCATCGTACGAGCTCTATTTTTGATGAAATGAATGACATCAGAATCGTGGTGATGAGCTCTTCGACATGATGCTGCTTTTGACCATTTTTGAGATGATGGATTTTTTTGTCTTTCTGACTGGCCCTTGTACCCAGCTTGACCCCAACTTTGACCGGGCATAACTCGGACATACGAGCTCCTTTTGAGCTTGTTCAAATTGTGTCAGATTCAGTTTTCTAGGCTCTTCAAGATGGTGCTAAAATTTGGAGCATGTGGAACACTTCTAGTTTTGACAACAAGTATCCACTTCGATTACTCCTCCCCACTGGAGAGCTTTTGGACCTCCAAAAGTGGCATTTATTCAAACATCAAGTGAGGAATTTTCCTCCCCACTTGTCCTGTATCATCTATATATCTATAAGCCTAGATAACAATCATAATGAAGACTGCAACAACATTGTTGAACAAAAACATCATTCTATCACTTCCATAAGCATCTACATCAATTGTTGTAGCCACTAACCAACAAACATTGACTAGCATCAAGCTGAACAATAATGTAGATATGAAAGAGAATAAATCAACAACATATCAATCTCCCACAATAGAATCATTTTTACCCAAGGGACCATCAATGCTTTCAATCACCATTCCCTCATGCTATACTGTGGGTGCATCCTGTGACATCTGACCCTGGTTAGCTACTCCAAGTTCATGTCTAGAACCACCTGTACTAACAAACATAAGAGTTAAATCTTTACTTGCATTAATCACCCTCTTTAATTGCCCCGTGTTTGCAAAAGAATGACCAGTCTTAATAATGTGAGAATGTACAATATATTGTATGCCATCTTTAAACAAATGATAATGAGTCATTTCCCTATAGAAAATAGCTTTTCGATCATATAAATATGGGCTACCCAACACTATCCCACAGATATCGAGTGGAACCACATCAAATTGTACTTCATCCACAAACTTACTTGTGATTGCAAATTTCAAATTGCATTTCCTTGTTACTTGTAACTTATTATTCTTGCAAATTTAGCCTAGTGGATAAGGTTTCTTATGTTGTGTAGTTTTCAATCCCAAGTTCCTTACAACATCTTCAAAAATTAAGTTAACTTGAGAACCACTATCTATGAGTGCATCAATCTTAATGTTCTGAGCAATAACCCTTAAATTAAAAAGCTCATTTCTTTTCTTTTCTCCAGGGACATCTTTAACTATAGAAGTAGAAGCACAACTATCAAAGGAAACACTAGAAATAGGAGCTTTACCTTTCAAACCCATAGTTTTTATCTTAGTTTCATCATCAAAATTGGAACCAAGATCCATAACAACATTTGTGGCTTTCTCCTTACCTTTCTATTTCTATTTCTATTTATGAGCCCACTTAGGCTTCAATTCAGGATGAAACTTCCAACAGTGATCTTCATCATGACCCCTTCTATCACAATGAGAGCAAGAAAGCTGGACATCCTTCTAAATTGTAGTTGTCTTCTTTCCTTTTCCTATCTCTACAACCTTAGATGATTTCTTTACAGAGTTATCATTATCAAACTTATCAATAAAAGAACCCTTTCCTCTTGACTCTAAATGTGTAGCTTGGACACAAACTTCATCCAAATTACAAGGGTTCAAGACCAAAATAGAATGTCTGAGATATGAGTGAAGACCTCCTATGTACTTTCACAAAGTATCTCAGGTGTACAAAGGTAAATTTAATGCAATAGCACTTTTACGAAACTCGTGGGTGTAATTTTGAACAGATTGTCCTTTCCCTTGCCAAAAATTTTTCCAGTTCATCATTAACTATTGCATATGGCCTAGGGGATAAAACTGCTTTTTAAGAGCACTAACAAATGCTGTCCAGGTTAAACTGACTCTACCATGCTATGAAATTTCTGCTCTAGTCCTACTCTCCCACTAGGTAAGAGATGTACCTCCCAACCAAAGAGTAGCTAAATGGATCCTAGAAGAATCATCAAAGAGGATTTTGACTCTACAATAAACTTCTACTTGCTGAATCTAGTCATCTAGTTTTTCAACATCTAATTCACCACAATACTTAGGTAGTTCAAATTTAACATCTAATTTAATCTTAGGCTTATTTACACCCTTAAAAGGATTAGCAGAAAGAGAATGTGTAGAAGAAGGAGAAGAAGGGGGAGAAGAAGTAGATAGAGGAGATTTTGGGGGTTCATCACCACCTCCTAGTTGCTTCTTCTTGTCTTTACAATCTCCATGATCCTCTTGCTTTAATGCATTATCTTCTTCAAGTTTCATTCATTCTTCTCTTTCTTTCAGTAGCATTTCCAACATGGCTCTCATTTGCTAGAAAGCTCTTCCAAATTACTGCTCACTGAGTTCTTCAAGTAGCTCCATTCGAGACACAAACATTTTTAGAAAAGTTCTTCACTTCCCGATCTCAAGACAAAATTTCTCAAGCTTTCCTTCACCCTTCTGAATTCTGGGTCTCGTTCGCATTCAAAACCAACTACAATAATAGTCACCAAAAGCTCTAATACCAAAACTTGATCTGATTTAGGATCTAGACTCATTGCATAATTGAATGCTCAACTTAAAAAATTTAATGGACACTCAAAAACAAGTGTACATTATTGAAATTATGCATTAAAAATCAAGGTGATAACCCGAATGTGAGAGAGAAGAAGAGAGAAAGTATAAACAATTTGATAACAGAGTTCACCACAATCGTGACTATGTCTCTGGGTCTCTCTCCAAAGATTGAACGATCCTATTATGCTCCAGAAAATGATTACAAGGTCTTCCACCTATTACAAGATTCCCATCTCCTCAAACAATAATGAATTACAAAGAAAATCCTTCAACAAATGCAACAAGCTTAACTAAGCTTCAAATGCATAAGGATTAAAAATTCACTATTCAAAAATCCTCACTTGGAAATCTCTCACAAATTTTCATCTCTCCAAAATCATCACCAAAATCCACTTTCAGATCACTTAGCTAAAAACCCTTCCTTCTACCCCTTTTTATACATCAAATTTACTATATGGGGTGAAAACCATTGTAATTAATGAAATAACTCCCCCCTTAACCAAATAACCCCCTACATATCGTACATAATTTATTTTAGCCTTTTGTTAGGTTCTGTTACATTGGAGGAGGAAATAATAACCATAAGAGGTTATTATTTAACAAATTAGGCTAACAATATACCTTTTGCAAAAAAACTCATTCCTAAATAATAGCTCTTATTTTTCATGAGCTGTACAAAAATAATCTTCCAAATCCCCTTTTAATAATCTTTAAGATTATTTTAAGCCCTTTTAAAATATTTACAAAGAACAGATTATATTCCTTAAGCCATTTTACCATTTAAATCCCTTTAAATCCTCTCAAAATATTTTAATATCCTTAAAAATCTCTATGACCCCTTAAAAATCTCGTAGTATGGGATTTTAAAACTTAAAAGATTTAATAATTTAAATTTAAGGGAATTTAGCTTTTAAATTATATTTTAAATAGTCATGTCCTCATTTTTGCCATGTCATCATTCTTGCAACGTCATCATTCTTGCCATGTCATCATTCCTGCCACATCATCATGGTCAACCCTCAACTTCGACTGACCATATCTTCATCGTATGAGCTTCGTTTTCAATGAAATGAATGGCGTCAGAATTGTGGCGACGAGCTCTTTGACATGATGCTGCTTTTGACCATTTTTGAGATGATTTTTTTGTCTTTCTGACTAGCCCTTATACCCGACTTGACCCCAACTTTGACCGGGCGTAACTCAGACATACGAAGTCCTTTTGACCTCATTCAAATTGTGTTGGATTCAGTTTTTTGGTCTCTTCAAGATGGTGCTAAAATTTGGAGCATGTGGAACACTTCTATTTTTGACAAGTATCCACCTAGATCACTAAAGGGCTCAATTTTTGGTCTACTCCCCAAAGATCTGGAATCTTGCTATGCCCACAAGGGGCATACATCCCCAGTCAGAGACACTGTTGATGCTCTCAAAATTTGCAAAATTGAAGCGCCCATTTCAAAAAATTTTCCTCTGCACTCTAAAAAATGCACCTGATGAATCTGCCTAAATGACCTACTTTGGAGGGTCATATTTTAGAACCCATTGATTTTGGTGCAAAACCCATTTGCAATCTCACTCATGTGTCCGATGTGAGAAATAATTTCAATTTTCAGCTTCCTATGATGAGTTTTGTGAGAGTTTTAAAAAGTGAAGTTGAAGGGTTTTGGCACTTTTCAGCTGTTTGCAAACTTTCACTTATGTAAAGTTGCCTCCCATTTGAGCTTGCATTTTGTAACCAATTGATCGTCAAGAGAAAATGAATGTTGTTTTGCATTCTCCATACCAAGATGAGCTCACATATCATATTTCAAAGTCCCATGATTTGATTTGCTATTTTTAGCAAATCAAAAGCAAATATAATTTCTTCAGTTTTGCACCTGCATTCTCTGAAACCTTTCTAAGAGGTCAACTTTGACCTTCAATATCTCTTGCATGATGATGATTCAAGCTAAATCCTCTTGTACATGTTCTCTACACCAATATGAGATAGTAAGTCTAGTGGTAGCTCATGAGGAGTTGATTTGGTATTTTTGTGACAAGGTGATTTCATGAGTTTTAATTGGTTCAGAATAGCTAATTGTTGTAGAAAGTTCAATTAAGCAACTTTGACAGTGAATATATTTCACCTTGTGACTCCTTTTGTTGATCTGTCTATTGCATCGAATTCTTAGGTTTGATTTCTATGAGGTTGCAAGTTTGTATTGCTCCAAGAGTTCGTTTGACTAGTTTCCCAGGACAATTTCAAAGCCCACTTGACCAATTTTCACCATTTTGTAAAAAGGTCAGAAAGCAAGTTTTAATCATAACCCACTTCATTTTTTGATCTCTAAAGCATTCTAAAGTTGTCTCAAGTCAATTTGAGTACGAAATTTGTTTGAAAAAAAAACATTTAGTCAGGCCAACCTGGAACCCGACATGCTCTTCACCATTGTGGAATGATTTGAAGGAAACTTTCCAGTCATTGTTGTAAGAACAATAAATGGTGGTGAATCAATAAGGAACATATTGTTTTGAAGTATTCACATCAATTCTTTTCCCTATAGTTTAAAAGTGTAGATGATTTATGTGACAAGAATGTTTAATCAAAATGCCTTCATGCATTAGGGAGTTTGATCAGAGTCTGAAATGCTTTTGCTTCAAAGCATATAGAAACAAGGTGATCTTGCACTTGAGTTCCTTTGGGATAAAAAACACTTCAAATCTTTTTTATATGTGTGAACAACTACATGATGTAGACACATAAAAATGGCCTCAACTTCTAAACCATATTTTTCTATGACAACCACACTTCTCCCTCACATAATTCAATTATCTAATCATGCCCATTCCTCCATGATAATTTAAATAAATAAATTACATTTATTTATTTAAATGCGTCATTGATCAATCCTTATTTCCTCCATAACATTATCATTTATCCTTAAATCAAATAAACTTATTTATTTAGGCCACTTTCCATCCCACCAAATAAATAATTAAAATAATTATAAATATCAAGTCTTTTGTCTCATTCCCATTTATGAATTAAACCATTATGTAATTCACAAGTCAAAATTCCTCCATAAATTAAATAATTTCTATTATTCCAACTACCTATTATTCTCCACCATTGATTTGATTATCTCCAATTAAATCCCAAACCTTCATTTCAAGGCTTGCCCTAACTTTGACCTAATGTTTCCCTAACCCTAATCCTCCTTATGACATTGATTCTTGGCCATTGATCTTAGGGCTTCACCAACTGTTAATCCTAGCCATCCATTCTCAATTTGGAATTCTTTAAAAGGCCCTCTTTCAAGTCATTTTGACAACACACAAGAGATATACACAACATGCTTGAGAGCTTTTGAGTGCTTGAGCATACACATTACTTCAATATTTTGCTTGTCTTTGGCATAGGTTATAGTTGCACTTCAAACTTGAGGGCAATTATATCATTTTTAGCAAGATGGAGAAGGAAAATGAAGGTCAACCAATGGAAGCTTGAATACTAGGTGATGTTGTTTCATCTTATTTTGCTTCTTGTTTTCATTGTGCTCTATTGTTGATTAGGGATCTAATGGTTTTATGCTATTTGCAATATTCTGAAAATTTCTCTAATTACATTTGGTGAACCTTTCTCCTTATTTCCCACTTTTGGTTATTTTATGTGTCACTCTCAATGTACTGATAAGCACGATTTCTTCATTTCTTCCATTCAGTATTGTACAAGGACTTTTAATCCAGACATTTATCTATGTAAGTTGGCTATAAATTGTCACTTTAAGTATTTATCCGCAAAGTCTTATGATGCTAATAGTTATCCTGGGTGGTTCTAACAATTGATTTGGTTAACCAGCTTAATGGAATATTGGAATACATCGTTGAATCAATTTGTAAACATTACAGATATCAAATTCAAGATGTAATTTGTAGTAAAACTTGATAGGCGTCATGTCGTATTTTCTTTATCACTATCAAGTAACTACCAGACTGCTTGTTGCTACAACTTAACCATGCCGTATATTCTTGCAACCCACAAACATGATATAAATAAGAGAGCGTAAATATTTTTATTGGTTTTAATACTTTTGAAAATTTCTGGACAACATCAATGATATATTGCAGAGTTGCCTCGGTGAATCGATTTAATGTTTTCAATGAATAAATGTTTAAAGAGAATTAATACAGAAGATCAATGAAGGAACCTGATTTCTTTGCTCCTTACTAAGCAAGGTCATTTTTACGTGAGGAAATCATAATCTCTCTCAGTGATCAGGTTGATTACCTTGTGATCTGCTTGTTTTGCTTTGATTTGCTCATTTTGTTTGGAGCTGGGCAATCCAGTGAGTTTCTATCATTCAATTTTTTTTAACATCCGGCAGCGTCCCAACTCTATATTCTCATCTTCACAGCAGCATCTAAGAGTGGTTTGCTCTATCTTCTTATCATAAAAAACCATGTGTATGAGGGCTTACCGCAGCTACAAGTTAGTTGAACACCTAGTGTGCATTAAATCTATGTCGAAAGTGCATTCAATATTTCCCTTTTGAAATGTTATGCCTGACGTCTTCCTTTTGAAATATTGAAACATTAATTTTGATTGATGTTTTTTGTGCTATGTTGAAGCATTGATTCTGCTTGACGTGTTGAAGTTCTTTTGCATCAGATGGTTGTTGAACACACAATCCCATCATTAATAGCTCTCCTAGCACAATTGGCTTTAGCTCCAGCCGAATCCTTATTCCCTATTATCAACATTTCACATCTCTAATTTGGCGTGTTACATTTCACATTTCACATCTCTATCTTCTTTTCATAAAATCCAATGTGTGTGAGGGATTGCTGCAACGACAATTGATTGAACTCACCAAGTGCATTCGAATCTATGCCAAAATTTATTCACATATACGTCGAGAATTGATGGCACCGACGGACTACATTCATTAATAAGCTTGTTGAAAGATTTTCAATTCAAAAACCCGTGTTGAATTGAGGGCTTGCGCGACTGGCAGTTCATTAAACCTACAGCTGAATTCATTATTCTTGCTTGAATTTTTTACCTTTTAAGCATTAACTCCATTTGAAATTCTTGCTGTTGCAGTTGGAAGAATTGATTTTGCTGATTTTTTGACAGTAATTTTGATATATGACATTGGTCTTAGCTCCTCCACAATCTTATGTTGGCAATTGATGTTTGCTGCTCTAGATTGGCATACTACATTTAGTTTTGTCAGCGTTGGCAGCAATTTACAGTGGTCAACTTGCAATCTATCTACTATGAGGGCTTGCTATGTAGTTTTCATTTAAGCTTTAGATTTTACTCTCATTTTTTTTTTTTTAAAGTTTAAGACTAATCCTACTTTTTAGATTACATTAGACATTTATATTTTTAGATTTAGATTTTTACTATTTTTAAAATTTCGTTAGCTTCTAGTTTTTAAGTTAGTTTCAAATTTAATTAGCTTTTGTAATTAGAATGGTTTTTTTTTTTTTAGAATTAGATTAGTTTCAATTTTTAAGATTTTTTTAAAATTTAGAATTAGATTAATTTCACATTTTTAGATTTCTTTTAGATTAATTACTTAAGCCTAGATTAATATAGATTTTTTAGATTTTTAGATTTTTAGATTTTGTATTTATTTTTAGATTCTTAGATTATATTATTATTATTATTTACAAAAAATTGTTTTGATTTTTTTTAGATTACATTAGTTTCAATTTAGATTTTTTTTTAATTTAGATTTTGATTAATTTAGCTTAAATAAAATTATCTTTGATTTAAATTAATGATGGTTTAGATCAATAATTAACTTTAATTTAGATTAATTTTGTTCATTTAATATTAATTTTTGATTAATTTAGATTCAACTTTCGATTAACTTAGTAAGGTTTAAATTAAGTTTTAATTGTGGTTAATTAGATCAGTGTCCTCTTCTTTTCTTAGTTTAATTTTGATTTCATGCCTAATCTTTGACTCTCTTTTTTGTGTAGGTTTGAATGTTCACAATTTAGGATTTGCAACATCTACTTTCGCTTGCCAAAGATTGAAGACTCAAAATTACTAATCATATTTTTGCAGGGCTCTTGCTTCAATTTTACTTTATCTTGAGTGTCTCTTTCATATAGAAGGATTAGTGGGCCTAAAAATAACTTGCGTGCTTGAGTTGAAATCATGAGCTTGGATTAAAATAAACAAAGTGTTTGATGTGTTTGCCTCACACTTCAATTTGGTTATTAAAATGAACAAATGCTTTCAACTTGTGTAACCTTTGATTCAATAATAGGAGTATCCTCTCCCCTTGCACACTTGTGCGATCCTAGGTGCAAGAGAAACTGTTATTGACTCTAGGAAATTGGGCCTTCCTTGGTGGGAAAAAGTACTCACCCCAAGGCGACTCTGACCAACAACAGAGCTCTTTGGCTGAGCTACCCCCGACCGGTATACAAATGTGAATCCTAAGGGAAAGCCTAGGATTATGAGTGTGGATGTGTCATACGGACAGAGTATTACTCCAATAAACCCTATTGAGTGCAACCTCTTCAGGCTGGAGTGCCACCTAATTGGTCATTAATCTCTTGCCCCATGTATGGCCACTCAAACGGGGGTCCCAAACTAAATACTCTTGTGTAGTAGCCAAAAACCTTCTATCTGCTAGCGCAACAATGGTCGTTGTGAAGGCATCCACATCTTCATAGTCTTTAGTAGAGGTGATCAACGTGCCATGGGAGTTTTATGGGTGCTGGAAGCTTGGTTGGCTTGAGAAGAGAGTGCACTATAAAGGGGAGCCTGTGCAGCGAAGCTTCTAGATTCACATGCTAAGGATATGTGGTTGGGGAAACCCAAGTGGAATTTAGCAGATATTGTCCTGGCCTAACCATAGTATTGTGCTTTTCTTCTTTGTGATTGATTACACATTCAAAACATCGTGTTTGCTAAGTGTTTTCTGGATTCTCAAATAGTATACACAACGCTCACAAATTTGGAAATGAAACAATCAACTTTAGACAATTCAAACTTTTCATCAAAACATCACAAAATTGAATTCGAGTCCAACAATTTTGCCTACTGTCAAACATCTTTTCTTGAAGTCTCTATTAGAAACCAACACTAAAATTGCTCAAAGATTTCATCATTCAACCATTAGCTTGCATTTTTACCTTAGGTTCAACCTTGTTAATTTTAGTTGCATTCCCTAGGCTTCATAATCATCAGACTTGTCATTAGGTTTTCATCTTTGCAGACTTTGGATTAGGCCACCTCATCACACTTTGCAAAATCATTGCCTTCAAGAGTAGGTTATCTTGGGACTTAGTCAACAATCTCCTTTTCAGTCATTGTCCTTTTTGTGAGAATTTCCAACTTAACAGTCTAGTTAGGAAAACTCACTAGTCATTTTGACCTTGTCACTTAGTCCTTTTAACAAGTCCTTTCATAACCAAAATTAAGACATAGATTAAGCTTAGAGTGGTTAGGCAAACCTTTCTCCACATTGCATTCATCTTAGTCCATACTTTGCATATTTTATGCCTAAAAATCCAAAAAAATCCAAAAATAGTGTTCACCCTAGTCCTCGTTTTGCACCTTGACCTTGCATTAGTCACCTTTTTAGTCAACATTATCATCTTAGTCCTCATTTTACACCTAGTCAATTCTATCACCATGCATTAATCAACATTGTCATCCTAGCCATCATTGTCTTGTTGACATTTGACATATTTCTTTGGCAACTTTGTCATCTTGCATCAATCATTTCCTTAGGAGAACATCATAGTCACCTTGCATTGTCATCCTTTATCACAAAAACACAAAAAAAAGAGACTAGTTGTCATAATCATCATCCTCATTTGAGCAATTATCTTTTATGGTCGAAACTAGGCTTCAAAGAAAGAAAAGACAAATGGCAAACTTTGGACAAGACTTCAACACCAACACTTATGACATGAACTAAGACATGACTTTTAACGATCCATTTACTAACACGAACATACCATCTTCCATGAACTTTCCAACATCCTCTCAAAATCCATTCGAACCATTCATACAGAGAGACCACAGTGGACAAGTATTAGCTGAGGATCTAGAGGCTACAGCCCAAAATCCTAACGTAGCTTCATTTGTAGAGGACTTGGTCTTGAATGATGTTGACAGATACCTTGCTATGCTTTTAGACCAAGGGTAAAAACTACCAAGAGGCTTTGACATCAATACCATAAGACCTTTGTCTCCACACAACATGACACAAAACTTGACACCTCAACAAAACACAAACAATGCCTCCAACAATAACACTGTTGTCACCACACAAATTGCTACAAGCACCATCAATGTTACATCTAGTGGCACCATAAGTAAAAACACCTCCAACTCAACCAATGCAACATTTATTGGTGGAACACCCACCATGCCACAAGCAATATCACAATCCATGCCCACAATGTCAATGACATCTTCACAAACAGTTGGAACTACCCTTGGATTTACATCAATGGGGGCAAGTTCCTCAAACCCCATATTTGGAACTTCATCTATGACCATAGGGACATCATCATCAAATCCTTATGTTGGAGCCTCATTCAACCCTCTTGGAGGAACTAAACGACATATTCTTATTAGAGGTCCCCAACCAAACATTAATACATCGTCACAATTAAACATCAATGCCTCACAAGGACAAAATACCAACATTTTGCATGGACAAATCCAAGGACAAAATACTAACATCCCACATGGACAATTCCAAGGACAAAATACCAACATCCCACATGGACAATTCTTCTAATATGGACAAGGCACTCAAATGACACAAAAAATGAATACCTTTGGGCACCAAAATAGTCAAGGTTACTAGATCCCCCAAATATCGACAAATATGGCTGGATCACACATCCCCACATATTCATCACAGATCCACACACAACAACACATTCCTCATCAAAATTGGAAATACCAGCAATTTCCAAACCAAAACATATCATACATTTCACAAAAACACATGTCACATTCAAACTCAAACATGCTATCACAATCAATGGGGACTCAGGGGATACCCATCACTCCCATGTGTGATGCGACCAATAATCCCATAATAGATGCCTTGACAGCTAGAGTGGAAAACCTCCAAAAACAGATGGAAAACATGCAAACATCCAAAAAAATGCCACCAATGTCATATGACCTATGTCCATATCCTTTTGACATAACTTTATACATGCCACCATTTCCTCCTGGATATGTGGCCCCAAACTTCACCAAATACAAGGGAAAGACAAATCCTATTGAACACGTTCGAGAATTCACAACCAACTATATGGACATTGCATATGAACACACTTACTTGATGAGACTCTTCTCTAAGAGTCTAACAAGACCCACACTTGAATGGATCTCCACTTTGAAAGGGATAAAAAAATGCAATGAACTTGTAGACAAATTTGTGAAAAATTATGCCTATAACATTGACACAGACATCTCCATCACTAGCTTATGCACACTTACACAAGAAGACGTTGGTGAAACTTTTATCCCATTTTTCCAATGATGGAGGGCCTAGCAAGTCATTGGCACATAGACATACCTGAAAAGGAGAAGGTTGACATGTTTGTACAAACACTCCTAGGCCCATTGAGAAATGGCTTGCAAGTTCATTGTTGTACAACCTTCACGGACCTAGTTGAATGAGGTGTCCAACTTGAGAAATCCCTTATTGCCGAGGGAAGATTAAAATATGGTCCTAAAAACATAAATGCAATTCCACCCACTGACAAGAACAAATACTAGGTTAAGAATAAACATGTCACCAATGATAGCGTTGTAGACGCTAAGGTTGTCAATGCAATGGGTCCTATGCTTACCCTCAAAGGGGCTCAACCGCAAAATACACATATGACCAGACAGACCCATGCTGCCAATGTTGTACAGACAAATCAAAATAACCAAGGTAATCAGCATAACCAAAATCAACAGCAACCCCGACAACCTAGACAATTCCCCAGGAGTCGCACATACAACCCCCTTGGGTGAGCCCATTGAAGAAGTCCTCAAGAAACTCCTTCAAAATGGTGTCATAACACTTGAGGACCCAAAACCATATGACCCAGGGTAGTTTAAACCATTTTGGTGGGATGACAATGCATTTTGTGATTATCATTAGGAAAAAGGACATAAAACCTCCTACTATTGACAACTGAAAAATCTGGTACAAGACCTTATTGAGAATCGTACCATTGAGATTGGTGGACCACAATTTGCATCTAATTCAGACCATACCATACACAAGAACCCACTGCAAGACCATGGTTCTAGTAACCCTTCCATGTCAAGAGCCAATAACAATAATCGAGCCAACCATGCTCGTATTGCATATAACTATTCTAGTGTACCTATCATAAATCATATTAGAACAACTGTTGAACATGTCAACACAGTTACTATCAGAAAGGCCCCTAAATGCAATGTCACTACCCATGGGGGCAAAGTCGTCATAGTTGGCCCTCCTCCTCCTGAACAACCAAAGATAACAATAGCTGGCCCATCTACCCAACAATCATAGTCCCATCCATTAACCAAACAATCCCAGCCTAAAGGACATTTTAACCTCATTGACCAACTTGGGAAGACACCTGCACAAATTTCTATACTTGATTTACTACGCATTTCCCCAATGCATAAGGCTATACTCGACAAAACATTACAAGAGTCTTCCATTCCCCAAGACATTGATGTTAATCAATTTGAGGCCATTGTGGGATATCTTACCGCTCCCCACCATATAACATTTTTAGACCAAGACTACTCATCGTCCAAATCCAATCATAATGATGCCCTTCACATTGAAGTTTTTATCCATAAGCATAAGGTCAAACGAGTGTTACTAGATGGTAGAGCAGGACTGAACATATGCTCCTTAAAATTGGTTAAGGCCCTAGGCTTTTATGATGCTTATGTAGATGCTACAAAGAGCATTGTTATCAAGGCATATGATGATGAAGAACGTTCCTCTCGGGGCGTAATTACACTTCCAATTCGTATCAGGCCAGTCATTGTGGACACCACTTGTCAAGTCCTAGATCTAGAACTTCCATACAATATTTTACTTGGTCGACCTTGGATTCATGCCTTGAAAGTTGTCCCTTCCAAGTATCACCAGTGTTTGAAGTTTCCCTTTGAAGGAACTAAGATTACCATATATGGAGACCCTGACCCATTTCAATATTGTACCAATTTGAGAGGTATCTCAGAGTGCCAAGTGCCTATCAACAATGAAGCTTCGACATCTTCATCCTCTAAATTCCTTGACCCATCAACACTTGCAAAGCCTCCCACATCCACATCCACTTCTACTTCTTCGGCAACCATGACCACCTTCATGACATCTATCACGTCATCCATCACCCCAAGCATCGACGCAAGTATTAAGATCCAGGACCAAGGGTGTGGAGAGTATAAGCTGAATACGACCTATTGCATAATGAGGATGCCCAAGTCTCCCTAGGTCTATGGCAAGCCTTGCTTCATGTTAGAGTCAAAAGAAATTTTTAAAGTCACTCCAAAAATAGTATTCATAAAGTGGGGTGAAATGAGTCAAGAGGACACTGACAACATGCTATCTTGGATTTATAGAGAACTAGAGGATCCAACTCCCTTTCCAGTAAAAATTTATGGTAAAGGATATGACATGATAAAGGCAAAAGGCTATGATAGAATTAGTGGCCTCAGTAAGCACAAGACAGGAAGGCGAGAACCTCTAGCACCTAAAGGAAGACCTAAACATCTTGGGTTAGGGTTAGGACCACGGGAATCTAGCGATCATAGTACCAATGTGTTTTCTAGCGAGAGAGTAACTACTTCAGACTGTGTCGAGACAATTGAAGATCCCCTTTCTGAAACTGACTCCCATGAATAGGAATTTGGCTCCCAACGATCCCTAAGTGATTTCTTCCTTGATGACTTGTTCCTTGAACCTGGAGAGCCTACATTTGAAGAGAGATTCTAGAAAATGTTCAAAATTGACATGACACCAAACAACACCAAGTCCATATCCTCTTCTACTCCTATTAACCATAATCCCGACATACTCATCTACCTTGCTGAACCTAATGACCATCATTCAAATTCATTTGAATTGCCACATGACACTACTGACCCAGACTCCACTCCCTTTGTTCCTTACTTTGCTGATGAGTGTGAATCAAGCGAGGTAGAGTACAGGATAGAATCTGATATAGAGCCTGATGATGACAATTTTATCTTTAACCTCTCTGAATCCATCGGCATGCTTTCCACGTCCTACCCACCATTCACCAATACTGATGATGGCATTTCCTTAGTCTACCCACAACTAATCAATTGGGATCAACAAGGCCCGCCAATTATGGACATATTTCAAAATGATGAGGCCATTGCAGAATTCATGGGATTGCGTGAGGGTAACCAAGTGGAGACCATAAGGCTAGATTTTCCATTAACCTAGATTGTGCCGCTTACTTTGGGGAGACTGCTCCATCTTCTAGTCACAAAATGAAAAATAAAAATAAAGCAAAAAATGACACATCTTTAGGTGAAAACTGCAAGGCACCTTTTGACGACAAAGGACGTGCCTAAGGATGGAGAATTAGAATTTCTCCCCGTAACTCAAGAAAAATCGGCCATGCTCATAGAGGACACTATGGAAGTAAACATATCTACAACAGAAGATCCTAAGATGGTCCTCTTCGTGACATCTTTGACAGAGGAAGAGAAACCTGAGTTCCACAAATTCTTTTCAGAGAGTAAGGTCAACTTTGCGTGGTCTTATGCTGATATGCCTGGGTTGGATCCAGAACTTGTCTTGCACCATTTGCCATTATTTCCATATGCCAAGCCAGTGAAACAAAAGCTACAAAAGATGCACCCATAGATTGCCTTGTTAGTGAAAATAGAACTTAAGAAATTGTTAGATGTGGGATTCATACGGTCCATAGACTATGCCGAATGGATATCAAATCTTGTACCAGTCACAAAGCCAAATGGTCAAATCCACATCTGTACAGATTTTCGAGACCTGAATAAAGCTTGTCCAAAGGATGACTTTCCCTTGCCAAACATTTATATCATAGTGGACCTTACAGCAGGATATGAGATGTTGTCCCTCATGGACGGTTTTTCCGATTATAATCAGATTCATATTGCCCTTGAAGATCAACATAAAACAACCTTCATATGTCCTTGGGGCACATATTGTTGGAACGTAATGCCTTTTGGTCTTAACAATGTAGGTGCCACATACCAGAGAGCCATGACAACCATATTCCATGACATGATGCACAATATAATGGAAGATTATGTAGATGACCTTTTGGGAAAATCTTTGAAATGAAAAGACCACTTGAGGGTGTTAGAAATTTTTTCCAAGAGACTAGAAGAATACAAGGTCCACTTGAATCCAAAGAAATGTGTCTTTGGCGTAACATCAGGAAAAATTTTGGGGTACATTGTTTCTCATAAAGGCATTGAGGTCGATCTTTCCAAGGTAAAAGCCATATTAGATATGCCTCCTCCAAAAGGGATAAGTGAACTCAGGACATTGCAAGGTAGGTTACAGTCCATCTGATGCTTCATAGCACAATTGGCAGACAAGTGTCACCCATTTCAGTATCTTCTGTGCAAAAGTATCCCTTTTGTGTGGAAAGATAAATGCAAGGAGGCCTTCCAACAAAAAAAAAAAATCTACTGTCATGACCTATTTTAATGCCACCAATTGAAGGGAAACCTTTGATTCTATACATTTCTGCAACAACTTCAGCACTAGGGGCATTAATGGCACAAAATGACCATGAAGAATAGGAACGGGCCATATACTACATCAGTAGGACACTAGTTGGATATGAGCTAAATTACACAACCATCGAACGTGCTTGCCTAGTAGTTGTCTTTGCTACTTAGAAATTAAAACACTACATGTTGAATCACCAGACACACTTAGTGGCAAAGATTGATCCCCTAAAATATCTCCTAAGTTGCATAGCATTGATAGGTCGCTTGTCCAAATGGGTAATGATCTTAAGTGAGTATGATATTTAGTATGTTGAAAGAAAGGCGATAAAGGGACAAGTGATAGCAGACCAACTGGTAGATGCACCTATACAAGGAAATAATCCACTAATAGCAGATTTTCTAGATGATTCAATATTTCATACAGAACCTAAGTCACCTTGTAGGCTATATTTTGATGGATCTCATATTAATCATGGCTCGGGGGCAAGAATATTGTTTATCACCCCTCAAGGAGACTCCGTTCCTAAGTCCTTCCGCATTGCTTTTCCATGTACAAATAATGTGGCAGAATATGAGGCACTTGTCACAAGACTCAGAATGGCCATCAAATGGAAAATTAGAACAATTCATGTCTATGGCGATTCTCAATTGGTCATTAACCAAGTCAATGATGACTATGACACTAAGGATGAGAAATTAATGCCTTACAAACAAATGGTTGACAACTTTCAAACATATTTTCACATGGTGACTTTTGAGCAAGTTCCAAGAACACAAAATAAGGTAGCAGACGTAATGGCCACAATTGGCTCTCTTCTAGACATTCCTAGTAATGTGCCTCAATTTGAATTCTTGGTAGAACAACTTTTGGTTCCTGCATATGACATACCAGAATCAGAGATGGTTTGCGAGCTTGTTGGTCCCAATTATCCATGGTATCAAGACATTTATGACTACCTCAAGTCCCAAACCGTTCCCCCCAACCTATCCAATAACCAACGAAATTCCTTTATCCAAAAATCCACCAGATACACCATCCTCAGTGATACCCTTTACTGCAATAGCTTTGATAACTCGCTTCTTCGATGTCTTGACACTAATGAAGCACAAACAACCTTGTGAGAGGACATGAGGGTATATGTGGATCCCATTCAAGTGGTCCTACTTTAGCCAAAAAGATAACGAGACTTGGGTATTATTGGCCAACCATTGAGAAAGATGCACTTGAATTTTTTAGAATGTGTCACCAATGTTAGATACACAGTGACTTGATTCATGCACCAGCACAGGAACTTCGGCCGATTATATCTCCTTGGCCCTTCGCA